>CAUZXS010001995.1:0-71432 GCA_963585895.1 Sepioteuthis lessoniana
GCTGACTATATCCCTTGTAGAGGGAGTACAATCCTTTCTTTCAAGTAAAGGGTGTTGTGAGCATGACACTAAACTGCATCCTGTCAAGCTAAAGTTCTGGCCAGATTGGAGTACCCCTTCTTTACCATTACTCCCTTGTTTACTAAGCCCTAATAGCACCTATTAGTGTCCTATCTATTTCCCCTATAGATGGGACACTAATATGTTGGCAAATTATTTGTATTATATAGGAATACTTGATGTACAAAAAAAATTTTTTAAACAACTATATACAAAAATGTAAAAGTAAAGTTGGCAACCATAGTCAAGGGTAACATGAAGGCTCCCTTTTTGATAGCTACTACACCAAGATGTAGGGAAGGGCGCTACTCCTTTCCCTGTACTGCCTCACTTTACCCTTGATTCATACCTTATAATGCTGAGTGTTAAGCAAAGAGGCATCAAGTACCATTTGTTGAGTCTTTGGTATGGCTCAACCTGGGATTGAACTAAGGTTTCCCAGGCCAATGACAAACACTCTAACCATTATGCCAATGGGCCAGTTTGTAAATGTACACAATTCCCTAACATCTTGGTATGAAATAACTCTAGATAAGTTGATGTTATTTCAATTAATCTTACTGCAGAAAAAGATCAGAATAAGTTTTTTTTTTTTTCTCTTTATGAAAGTGTATATTACACCAGTAAAAAAGACTGAAGTACCAGTTGAAACTGAACAACTAAACCAAGATGTTGAACTAATTTCTTTGACTTTTTATTCAGTTTATAAAGACTTGTAGATGCATTTTTTTCTCTAACTTTATTGGTATTGAGCAAGTGAGTGTTGCAGACAAATTTGCTCATATGAGTTCAATTCTCATGGAGACCTGTTATAGTCCTGCATCAGACTAAGTTATATTTAGTCGATAACTACATTTCTTCTGTTTTTATCTTAACTGAATCATTATAGTTAAATTTGTTTGTTCATCTAATTTCCACTCAAAATTTAATTTTCCAGAATCAACTGGATCATCTCCTTTGATATCAAAACCTCCAATTGGATCAGCTAGAAAACGAGCTGGCACTGGCCGAAAATTGCCTTCTTTGCCTCCAGACAATAGTAGCCCTAGTAGCCCAAGTAGTACAAGTAGCAAGACTCAGCAACAAATAGTAACTACGTCATCAGGTAAGAAAGATGAAAAATGGACTGCAGCCGACATTAGTAAGAAACCAAAGAGTCTCACCTCTTCCAGTCACGGAACAAAAACTCAGAGAACAAAACTAGACTCTGATTCTGATACTAACCTTTTGCTTAAGGATACAGAAATAGCAATGGCAGCTTTAGAGGCAAGGGTCACTTCTAGCAACCTAGCCGGGACAGATGATTCTGAATCGGACATCTCCTCCAGCACAAATCATAGAGAAGGTGTGTTTCGATCCAGGAACAGAAGTACTGGGGAGCGACCTGGCAGTCGGAAGTCCTCACTTTCTGATAGTTCTAAGCTGTCATCGAAGAGTCTCATGTCGTCAAAGGAAAGGAATCCACCAGTGCAAAGGAACTATTCAAAAGGTAGTGAAAAAGGGTCTGTTAGTTCAGACGTGACCAGTGAGTCTGAGGCCTTGGAGACTTTAAGCAACACATCAGATTTTAGTCTTGACTGTATTAGTGATAATGAAGCATTTAACAGGCATGGATCCAAGGGCAAAGGTGGAATTAGTATGACTCGACCAAACCGAGCATTCCAATTGAGACAAGCTAAAGCCCGAGGAACTGAAGCCGCTGATAAATTGCCACCCCACTCTGGTGGTTCATCTTCACAAATGCCGAATGTTGTCTCTAAATCGAGTGCTGGCAAAGTAAAAAGAGTAAATTCTGTTACCTTACCCACAGAAAAGCAAGATTCCAGAAGAGGAACATCTAGTACTAGCTCTGATTCCATCCACAAAACCACTGAAAGCTTAAGGATTGGTTCCAATTCTAATTTCATGCGAGCTGATGGTGGAAGGTATAGTTTGAGAGCTACTAGATCTGCATCAACATCTTCTGCAACAAAACCCACGATTGACCACCGTTCAAGAAGTGATTCAAAATCAAGTAAATCACAGTTGAAGGCTGCTCATAGTACACCAGGATTAAATCTTGTCAGTCTAACTGGTAAGAGCTTGTCTCAGCCAGTAAGCCGCACAAACTCTCCAAGATCTTCTGAGAAAAATAGCTCAAAAAAACGAAAGGAATTCTCTCAACGGAAGCAGAAGTCTTCTTCCTCAAATGTGTCCTCTGCTGCTCCCACCAATACAAAAACTTCAAAATCCCACACCCACACAAGTGTTGCTGATTCATCAAAAATACTTGCTAATAGCCGAATGGTCAGATCTGCATCTTTGGAATTATCCAAATATAAAAACTTGGAGGTTCCAACAGAAAAGACGTCATCCAAATCTTACAGAGATGTATCCAGTCTTGGAGAAGATAATGTCAAGTATGGTTTTGTTCCCTACAGTGGTTATAAAACATCCCAAAGTGGCCTTCATCATGAGCCAGATGAATATGATTTTAGTGAAGAGGAAAGATTGCAACTTTCAAAATCTATACAGGTATTTAATCTTATTTAATAACAATTTTCAAAGATTCTATTATGTTTTTGAAGAGATTTTTCTGATTTATAGTTGTAAATTAATAATCCAAAATTAATTTCAGATATTTGATTTGTACCTTATAATTTGAAATGTGTGTAATTATCACAATTCCTTGAGGAAGAGAAAGTAAAACTAAAGAAAATCTTATAAAGTTAAATCTATTTCTGTGCAAATTTTTTCTTTCTTTATGTCGATATATGAAGAATAATTGCATCAATTTAGATTTGTTTGGTGTCAAATGAACAAATTAGTTTGCAAAACTAATTTTCTTTTTCATTAAAATATTTTCAACACTTGACTTTCTAAAAATGAACATTATTGGATCATCTTTTAATGACCTCAGGTTGAAAATAAGATATTTGAGGTATTATGGATTTATCTCTGTATGTAAGCTATTATGTACACATTGTCAGCTAAAAATGATTAAGTAATACAATTAAGTATTACAGTTAAATGCAGTTGTTGAATAGTTTTTTTCTTTAAACTGGAGTTCATAAAGCCAAAATAACTTAAAAGTAAGTATAAAAAAATTGCTTAATGTTTAATTTCAAGTGGAATTGTATTTTTTTTTGTTTCTTTTTTTTTTCCTCTCTTTAATGATTCCATATTTTCTTTTATTTTTGACAATTCTCTACTTATAAATATTAGTTAGTATGTATACATGCATACATCTACCTATTTACTATCATACACATTTTATAAACTGTTAATTGTGCTTTTTTTTTCTTTAGTGGTGGTAATATTTTAATGAATTTGAATCATTGGATTTCCCTGTGGTTATAAAACATAGAAGATAGAGATATTGACCCCATTTAGACCAGAATTATAAATTATATTAATTTGCCACCCATTATAGTGTTTCTTTTTAGTTTAGGATGAGAATACAGTCTGTTTCTCATAAATGATGTCTGTCATTTTCTTTTAAATTTATCATTCTTTGATGTCATATTGTTATGATAACACTCTAGAGTTTGAGGATATTCTCTGAATTGTAAGAATATCGCTTTGGTTTATTTGACCTTATGCAGTAGAGAATTGTCAGAACATTTTTTTATTTTCAATCAGTTGTATGAATTTGAGTGAATTGTATTTATCCAGTGCATTTTATTTATTTTGGTAAAACTATATCTCATATCAGCAAAATAATTTATTAAAATAGATCTTATTGTAGATATCCAAAAGAATTGTCTACCATAAGTTATTCAGTTTTTTGATATAACTGAATAACTATAAGGTGAATGTAAAGAACAGATTGAAACAGGAATTAGATTTTAAATTTAAAAAGCTTGGTATTTTTAAATTTGTTGCTATCTTTTCAAAACCAGCATCATGATTACCTTAGAAAAAGAATTTTTCATTCAGTTAATGAGAAAACTGAATATATATCAATAAAGAAGACTGTAAATGGAATTAGACTTAAAGTTTGGCATTTTTATTTTTGTTTCTATTTTTACCAACATTGGTGTGTGCATACACACACGTGTATGTGTGTGTGAATACATTTCTATGTATTATTACTATTATTATTATTATTTAAAGAAATTTCTTATAACTTCAAAAGCTTTTGATTATTTTGACAGGTTTCATAAAATTTGGTTCCACATCAGGATTTTTCTTTATGGAAAATTCATAGTTAATCTATTTTTGGTTTCTACCATGGTTTCTTCTTTTTATTTATTTTCTTTTATCAAATCTTACTTTTAATCTGCATTCTGATTAATTTCTTCTATTTATGTACCTCGGTACCTTATCAAAAATCAATGTGTTCAATTAGCTTTTAAATTGGTTTCTCTGTCATAGCTAATCAAGAATTCAAATCAGTTATGATTGTCTTGAATACATATTGTTATTTAAGTAACAATTTTGATTTGGACCCTCAGTTTTTTACAATTCTTATGAAAAAATAAAACTAGATAAAAATGGCTGGTAGTATTTGTGTTGATATTGGCTTGTCTGAAAGAATTTTTAACAAATAAAGCTAGCATTTTCTCATCAGGATTTTAATTCTACAGACCACTTTACAATGTTTAATTTTTAAATCCTCAGTCTCTTGGCCATCAAATACCATGTACTTGCCCTCACAAAATAAATATAAGAGGGGGTGTCCTTGTGGTGTAAGGTTAAAGCACTGTACTGCTGGATTGCAGTAAGCAAGTTCAAACTCCAGTCATGCTATTATGTTCACTTTCAGACAAATGGCCTTGGGAAAGGTATGAACCCCCTTATCCTCCCATCTATGGGTTAAATAGTACCACTAATGTCCTTCTAGAAGGATGGATTTGGCATTAAATAACCCAAGAAGGTTAGCATACCATTAAGCTAAACTAAACTAAAATAAGTATAAAACATATTCAAAATTCACTCCAGACCACATTTTTGTTTAAAACTATCATATTCCATTAAAAAGGCTGTGAATTGATACTATATTAAGCCTTGTATTAGGAGCTGATGTGGTCTTGAGCTTAAAATATTGGGTCTACAATATATAGTAAAGCAGTACTCTGCCTGAAATATTGGGCTTATGGTACATAGTAAGCTAATACTCAGCCCAAAATAGTGGGCTTATTGGTTCAAAGAGTTAATATTTTTATTATAGGTTTTTGTCTACTTGCTATATAACACTATTTTTCTAACTTCAAAATTATAACTTTCGTTTAGAAGACTGAGTTATAATAGCACTTAATTTCTTATAGTGCACTTATTGGTTGGTTCTGGGATTTTTACTTTTGATGGTACTGTGAAACCCAGTACAATTTTCTGCAAGTTACTTGTAAATTACTCCCATTGTCCTGAAATGCTGATATGACACATTGATGATCTTATAGTTTATGGAAAATATCTATTCACTTAATTTTTGTAGCAATATGGTGACTCCGAAATCATTAAGGTACAATTTAAAACCTGTAATCTGATAGTAACAACTAATGAAATCAAACTTTGAATACTATTGTTTATAATTTAATTTTCAATAGATTAAAAATTAATCTGTGAGATAATAGATTTTTTAACTGACTTTTTTGGTATAATTTAGAATTCTTTATGCCAGCAAGCAATATAATTAATTGTGAAATCTCATATTATGTAATCTAATTCTTCGACAAATATCATCACATAAAAATTTTGGAAAACTTGCTTAACTTTAGTTGAGATTTCAGGTTTTCTCTGCCTAGGTGAATTAATTGAGATTTAGACTAAAGAAATTTTCACTATTTTGTTTTGTTAACTATTGAAAAAGGAGTTCAAATCCTGTGGAAAATCTAGCAACACTTAAATACTGTCAAGTTTGGAAGCTTGTAAAAATTTCATAGTTTTGAATGTGAGAATATTTCAGAATATTGGCATCTTCAGTAAAAAATAAAGAGAAGACTAAGAACACTCCCTTGTGGAGGCACTTATGGCAGAATGGTTATTGTATAGGAAATGGACTTGATGACCTGAGTTCAATCCCTAGACAAGGCTGTTTGTATTTCATATAGTGCTAATACCCTTGGGAAAGGTATGCATCCAACTATTTTCCTTCTATGGTTAAATAGTAGGGCAAACTGGATTCTTTGGTCTGGGTATGGCAACCAGTCTAGGAGAAGGAAAACTCTGAATTCAAATCTGTTATATGAATGTGGCTGGGGACCATCTTTGGACCCCAATCCCTGAGAAACTCCATACATGAATACACTTATGGAACTGGTTTAGCCCCTTTGGGTGAATATTCTCTCTCTCACACACACACAATAGTGGGACTCCACTTGTGATATCTTTCAATTCTGAATTGACCTCCCCTTACTGTGACTGAGATGTGTTTTCAAAGAAAGAAGAAGACCTTGGGAATAATTAATTTTTAATATTACATGCATATAGTTCAAATCCTGGACGAAATTGTTTGCATTTCACATAGCACTAATAACTTTTGGGAAAGGTATGAATCCTTTTGTTTTTCCTCCAGATATTGTTAATTAGTTGGCCAAACTGGGCTCTTTAACCTTGGTATAGTAACCAGTCTAGGAGAAGGAAAACTCTAAATTCAAACCATTTTGTAGTCCTAGAGAGTGATGGACTGTTCCTGTCCAAGACATGTTACATGAGTATCATACCTACTGCAAAACCAGGTTACAGAACCAGTGAAGAAGAGAGTTTGAGTGCCAGAAATATATTTGAGAAGGTGCTGAATTGCCTTTGTGGGGATAAGTAAAAATGAATATGTAAAAAATTCTATGATTTAAAATATTAAGAATTTGTTAAATTTGGATTATATTTAGGGTACATCAGTATCCTGACAAAAATCCATGTTTGGGGATTTTGATTATTATATTGAATTATGAAATTTTGCTGGGTTACAAAACTGTTTTATCCAGAATTCAATTCAAAACAAAATATAATTATTACTATATATGACTATTTTTAATACTAATAAACTGAAATCTTTATCTGTATAAAATATTGTCAGGGGTTTTTGAAACCAGTTTTTCGTCAGAAAATACTGAACTGACTTTATATTCATGTGATTAGGTTAGTTAGGTAAAATGAAATGAATCATAGAACTTAAATTCACAAAAATAGTTAATTTGTTTTCTCTTTTAATAATACTTACTAGTAGGATGAGTGGGTGAACCTGTTCACCATACAGTTTTTCAAATCTTAGGAAAGTTTAAGTGATTCTTAATGTGTCATAGAAGAGAAGAAACCATTCTTTCTCGACTACGTATAGGCCACACTAGATTAACGCACGACTTTATTCTAAAAGAAGAACCTCCTCCTAAATGTCCATGCGGAAACCATTACACAATTAGGCATATTTTAATAGAATGTACAAACCTATCTCGCATCCGAAAAATTAAAAACGTTTTCAGTATAAAATAACCCGATGGGTTGGCATGCCGTAAAACCCAACCAACCAACCTTAATGTGTCAGTTAGATGTTGATTCATATTGTGCCCTTGAATTGACATGCAGTAAGACAATTTCCTGAAATTATAAATTTTTGTTAATATCCCCCCCCAATATCTTTAAAGACAGGATTGTGCCCCAGAGAGCTCCAATATTGTGAATTCGGTAGATTTTATTAACTTATTATTGAAGAGAAATTTTTCAAAATTTTAACAGAATCCCTAAATAGCTCCATCCTGATTTTATTTAAAACAAAATCTTATTTACACAGACTTTAAATAAACAAAATTGATTAATTTATACTTTGAATGGAAATAGTACATTTAATATACATTTGGCCGTTTTTTAAATATACTAATTTGAAAAGTTTTATAAATTAGTTGTAGATTTAAAACATTAGACAACTGCATTGTTTTTTTTGTTTTTGTTTTTTTTTTTAAATAAAAAAAGAAAAAGTAAGTTATCAGTTGTGATTTAGTGGCACACATGGTTATCATACGAAATGGCCTTGAACCTGGATGAGGCTGTTTTGTGTTTCAGATTGTATTCTTTAACCCTTATACAACAACAGTTTAGTAGAAAAAAATCTAAATTTGAAAAAAAAAAAGACCTTGTGTCCCACCCTGAATGTAGCAGAGATGTTGGGTAAATTATACTAGTTATAATTTTAGTCTCAATTAGACAATTGTTTGTTTTATTAGTTTATTTTTTTTATATTAGTTTTTATGTTTTTTTAGTTATAGTTTTTTTTTTTTTTTTTCATCGTATGTTACTATTTGATTTTTTTTTCACAAAATTACCTTAAGAAATTTTAGCCTACAGTATTTATATAATTTGATAAACTAAAACAAGTTATTTTCTAATAAAGTGAAATAAGTAAGTTATATTTTAGCTTGTGTATTGATTGACAATTCTGTAAATGAATACAATAGAAAACCATTTATAAAATTATCACAGACTTTACTAAACGGCAGTCAATTGTGTGTGTGTGTGTGTGTGTGTGTGTGTGCACATGCAAGATCTACTCCTTATCTGGGATAGAAAATATATAAGCAGTGTAACACCAATCAAAACTACAAATTATTACTAATAGTTTAATGTTTTCATGATGATCAAGCCATACTACATTTGGAAGAACCTCAGTCCTGCAAATAGGATGAGATGTTATGTAGAAAGCATAGAATATGAGACTGATCTATCTTTATCTAAAGATAGTTTTTGAAAAATTCAATATGTTGTAATTTACTAAAAATTGAAACATTCTCTTAGAATGTAGTATTGCATTATGGTTGTAAAAACATTCAACTGTTTGTAGCTATAGTTTTAATTTGTTTTACTCTGTGTGTGTGTGATATATATATATATATATATATATATATATATATATATATATATATATATATATATATATGGCTGTTATAAGCCTCACCTATGTTTTAGATTGGTCACTCACTACTCACTTTTTTTAAAGGCCTCACCTGCACAGAAATAAAGACGAATCAGAATTAGTTTTTTCTACTTTTATAAGTGGTTGTATGTTGCCATAAAATATTCAACTATGACTCTTCTTTCTGGGTGAGGCTTAGAACTTTTTGAACGGCCCTTGTGTGTATGTAATATATATGTACACACATACGCACACATCTATCGTTAAATTTTTTTTTTAATATAAATTAAGTAATTGTTTTTTTTATATTTTTAAAGTAAATGTTATGTTCTTTATTTATTTTTTAAGTATTTATTTTTTATTTATTTTACTTTGATACTTATTTTAAAATTTTACTCTGACAAAAATTGGCAAAAAGCACTTTTTTGCATGGATTGTTATATTTTTGTCTTTAATGATATCAACAAAACCCCTTAAAATTTTGGAAAATAAAGTTAACTTTGAAATAACATTGGCGAAAATTATCATTTACTTTCATCTGCAAATATCCTCTGAACATTTTAATTAAAATCTTATCAATAATTTATCAATTTAGATAGAGTACAGTTAGTACCTGTTTGTGAAAAAACAATTCCTGTTAGTCATTAGAATATTTTTTATTTTATGTAAAATCAACTGTTTTCTCTCCTGTAATAGTTTAGACTTGCATATAAATTTTATGTACTAAATGTAACAACTATTATGGAACAAGCAGTATTTTAACTTTTTAAGCTGGTTGTAGTAGTGTTACTTTTATCTGCCCACTGACACCATAGCACTGGTTTACCAGTGTGATCACATTCAAACAGTAAATTTAGGCTCTAGAGTTTGGTGCTCAAAGGGTTAATATTAGAAATAATTACTTCAGTTTCTTTGTTTCTGTGCATTAGATAATCAAATATATTAACCTTCATAATTCTACAATTACTGTATTTTGTAAGCAATAAACAAGTTTGTGTGCCTTTACTCCACAAGGCTTATATATTATGTATAGGCTTATCAGTTTGATATAACTGCAGTGGTTTTGCATAAAACCCTTTGTTGTTGATGTAAAAGGCCATTTTCAGTGTTCACTCATCTAATTTGTAGATTATATTAAAATTAACTGCTAATTGAATAAGTTGAAGTAATCTATTAACTTTTTAATAGTTTTCTCTTGAGAAATTATATTGATTTAAGTGAGTGAAAATGCAGACTTTGCTCATAGCAAGGTCAGTAATATACTTAAAATATTTTGACTTGGAGAATAAAGTGCTTTCCAGTCCAGTTTTTCACTGAATAATTTTGTAGGTTTTGTATTCTTGCTAAATGTCATTTTTTTCTTTCTTTTTAATCAATTAAATTTTCAATATAATGGAGGTAATTATGAAATGCTAATTAGAATCCTTTCTTAAATAAAAAAAACATCATTGACTGCTGGTACAACAGAAACTCAACTAGTTATCAAGTTAATCAACTAAAATTAGTTGCAATAGTATCATCCATTTTACTCTTATATAAATGAGACTAAATTATAATTTAAAAAAATTTTTATTAGTATTCTCACTTTGATTGCAATCCATTTAGTTTTGTATGGAGCAATTCCTAATTGACTTTTCTGATGTTTATCTTATTGTATTTAGAAGTAGAAATGAAAAAACTGATATGATAGTTAAAAATGAAAATTCATTAATTTATATTTTTTTAAATTTTCAAATAGATTAAAAATTATTCATAAAAAAAAAGAAAAAGATTTTTAAAAAAAAATTTTTTAAATCGATAGGTATTTTGATATGTGAAAGATGTTTTTAAAAAGGGAGATTTTGTTGATATTTATATATTTGATTTGTTAATGTTTTGATTTTTTTTTCTTTTGTTTTCATTTTTTTGTGTTTATGTATTTTAGTTTTGTTTTAATGCATAAAAAAATGTTGAATGATTTACAGAATATAGTGTTCCTGATTTTGAAATTTGTCAAATTATATTCACTTGTCTTTTTATGAACAGTATTAATTTAATAGTTTAAATTGCTTTGATAAATTCATTTATTTTTTTTACTTTATTTGATTAATAAAATAAAAACTAATAAGCTGTTGGTATCACCGACTAGTGTTTTAATGGTGATAGTATGAATATATGTAGATTTTGGCATATAAGTGTTGGTTTTTGTCAGGGTTTTTTTTACAATATTATAAATAAACATTTGGATTTTTTAATCCAAAATATCTATTCTTAACTCATATTACTAACTTTAAATTAAAAGGGTTAATGATTACTTGTGTAATCATAGCATTGTACATTTGATTATCCAAAGAACAAGATGAATATAGCCTGATTTTTTTTTTTTTCCTCTTTTTTTTCTTTTCTTTTCCAGTATTTTGCACAAAATTCAATGAACAGACACTATGCCCTGCATTTCAGCATTTGTTTTAATTTGAATGCATAAATTTTCTTTTTGTTATTGTTTTCAATTATTTTATTTATTTATTTATTTATTTTTTGTAGACTTTAGTTGATATGCATTTTTGTTTGAATTTTTAGTTTGCCATTTTTTTTCCCTTGTTTTGTGTTTGTGCATAGTGCAACAATGTTTTGGATATTTTTTTATGCCTGGTCTTCAGCAGGTGTGGGTTTTAAGAAAAATCTTTAGGAAAATGTTATATAATTCTTGAATGATTGAATATAGACTATGGCCAACTTATGCTTCTAATAAAGCAATTAATTAATTTTTAGTTACAATTTTTAATTGTTTCTTACACTTTTTAAAAAATTAGGTTCTTTTTAGGAATGGCTGTAACTAGCATAATAACAAAGTGGTTTTATGAAAGTCTGGTAACTCTGAAAATGATATTTAAGCAAGTATATATTTTTGTTAAAATTTTTTTATTTTGCTGAACATAGAAATGCGATACATTTGATACCAAAAATTAAAAATGTGGACATTTGATTTAAATTTATTTATACATTTTCCTAATTTTAAATTTATTTATCAAAATTGCTTATGTAGCATCACACACTATAATATATCTATATCTATATCTATATATATATATATATATATATATATATATATATATATATATATATATATACACTAATTTTCTTAAAATTTTTAGCAGTATATAATATACATAGAATAATCTATAATAAACATATTGAAAAGAATTCATAACTTGATTGTAAGTTCAGTGAAAGGGATTTGATGAAGTCCTGTTTCTCACCCCACCCACCAACCACCACTACTTCACTCATACCTTTTTGGAAAAGTGTGAATTCTCTTATCCCTCCCCTAGCTATGAGTAAAATCATAGGGCACTTCTTGGCTGTCTTGGAGTAGGAGGAAAAGCACTGAATTCAAAACATGAGGAATGTATGAAGATGATAGCCCACTGCTGCATTATTCTTCTGTTATTAGCTTATTAAACAAGTGTAGGTTGCTCCACACAAACCTTTCCCACTAAAACAAATCTGTGAAAGGAAGACCTAATGGTGTAGTGGCTATTATGCTGGATTGCAGCATAATAAGCAAGTTTGTAACTTCAGGCTCACTATTACATGACTAATACTCTTGGAAAAGGTATGAACTCCTTTATCCTAAATAGTACCACAACAGTTTTTTTTAAGTATGGCTTTAGCATTAAATAACCTATGAAAGTTGATATGCTATTAAAGAAAGCAAAGCAAACCTTCTGGGTTGATAGATAAATTTTTGGACTATTTTACTGAATTGTTGGACACTCATTTAGCGCTTGGTTAGAGTGTCTATACATACATAAAAACACACATTTGATAAATCAGAAAGTGCTCAAATGTCAGCCAGCTGAGCAGTATATATATGCTGAAAGTAATTAAAATATCACCTTACTATCATTTATTTACTATGAATTTCATGTGTCTTCTATAATGAAAAAGCACAATCATCCGATAAAACTTTATTTATAATAAAACTTTATCTGAGAATTTTACCCTTTATTATATAGATGATCCATAAAGCAAGATTTTGATTACTTTTAGTGTGTATGTGTAATAAATATATATTCTCACTGTTGTGTAATTGCTAGTAAGCTAGGTTAATAGACTATTACTAGTGAGTTAAATTCCTACTGGATGTATAATATTTTAGGCTTTGTGCCACAACTAAGCTAAGCTTAGTAAACTATATATAATTTGAAATTTGTGTATTTATATAAATGCTTAAAGTATAGTAGATTACACATTACAGCAACTAAGAAAATATACTGTTTATTTCAAAGAGCATCTCAGGTGATGTAATGGTTAGCAAGCTAGACTAGCAAACCTTCATGAGTGAGTTCATGTCTCATTGGGGGCCCTATTCATATGGTCTTGTGCCACGTCTAAGTAAAATACTTAGTAAATTACTACTATTTATTTCAAATGTGCATTGATCCATGCATTTGAATATACGGTGGTAATTGAGTCGAGGTCATTTGAAGTATTTGCTTCTGTGCAATCAATAGGTGATACTTGAATTTTTAAAAATTTTCCTTATTAAAAATGTATTTAACAAAATCTAAGGGTTGAAAAAGAAACTATTAGTCATTATTCAGTTTGTAACATGTCATATTCATTAGGTGTTGTTGTGTGTGTGTGACTCAAACATCCATTTAAGAAAATTGAAAACCTATATCATTTTAATCATAATCTGGTAAATAACTTTCAGATCTTACTATAATTCACTAAATATCTTTTATATCTTTATTATGGCATAACTAAAGAATGGCTAAACCTATAGTGATTAAATTTTCTGTGGTTACTATTGGGATTCTGGAGCATACCTTTATCATTAGTGTTCTGAAATTAAAAAAAAAAAATTAGTGAGCAGTTTGATTTTAAAATGTAACTTAAACTAGATTTTTCTTTTCTATATCTGTCAGGTTAACTAAACTGAAACTTTCTTTGTATTTAAATGTATAAAGTAGACAACTTGTTGAAAAAAATTCCTAGCCAGAATTTTTTCCTAGTCACTGGTAAACCAAAACTATATTAAAGAAAATGTTTTCATTTGGAGTAGCAATGGTTACCAGCAGGTTATAAATGTTAACCTCTTGATAGCATTTATTAACTTGTAAGTCCTCATTAAAACAGGATTTTAAGCTTGTAACACTAAACTATCTGTAGAGCAGGATTTCGGATAGTTATAATAATTCATAAGAAAACAACATCTCATGTCAGTTGCTGATAAACATTAAAGATAAATGTTGATTGTTGAAAAATGGAACTGAATAACTCAGAAAATAACACTGGATAATGAACTGACTAGATATAACTTACCCCACCCAGCTTACAATAATATCTTCTACTGTAAATGTAATGAAATTTAGTATATCTGACTTTAAAGAAGAAGTCCACAAACTATTTGATGTATATCTATTTACTAAGTTTACCTAAGTGTGGCACAAGGCCAGCAACAAAAAGCACTTAGATTCAAACTCTCTTGTAATATAGTCTGCTAGTCTAACTTACTATTATGCTATGTATATTCTCCTTGCCCAGTTGGCTGGGGCTGTTGAATACACAGATTGCTTCTCTCTGGGGGAGTAAGACACCTCCCCTCAACTAGTGTCATGGATATGACACTAAATGATCGGATGGTGAGGTTCCAGTAATGTTGGTGCTTTGGGGAATGTGTAGTACTCCTTCATTCCTTCATTGCCATCACTCCCAAGTCCACTCTAGCCCAAAGTGGTAGCATCTGATAGTGTCCTATCTATGGGTCGAATAGAACTAAACTGTGTAGTTTGAAATGGAACTGTTGTTTGAAATTTAAACTGTGTACTTATGCTAAACTGAATTGTTTGTAATAGAACTCTTTTGAAATTTAACTGTGTATAAACAAAAAACTATACTTATGCTAAACTGAATTGTTTTAATTAGAACTGTTTTTATGTATAAAAATGGATTTGGCAAATAACCTACAATGTTTGATATGCCACAAAACCAAACCTATATATATTCTGTTAGGTATAGGAAGGCTTGAACAATAGTATTAGATAATTTAAGTTTAACCTAGTCGGGCCAGTTTATTGGTACTCATAAAACAAGCTTGCTAACCATTGCTCTGATTAGTAATTTTCAAATATATTCTTTGAGGCAGCTTGATATTTTATACTCACGATTGCTTCCTAAGTGTAACTGCCATTACTAATGCTTTGTTTTTCTTGTTGTTTTGTTAAGTGTGATGAAACATAAATATTGAAGCTTTTAAAAAAAGTTAGTTTTTATTACTCTTTTATTAATGACCAAGCCCAATGTTGCTTGACTTTTACTTAATTGAATCTTGTGTTCAATATTAAATATCTGGTACATAACTACAACTCTTCCGTCATAGTCTGTGAAGGTTTTTTTTTTCTAAATAAGAGGTTCATGCAAAAAAATAGCCCTGATCTCAATGTCATGCTGGCAATGAACTTCTGATTCCCCTCTTTTTGTGAAATAAGAAGTGATGCTGTAAGGTTGGAATCTAGGGTATCAGGCTTTTTCTTTGCTATGTTCTGTCTAAAGACAAGGACGTAGTTAAGGGAGATGAGGAGATATTACTCTCTAATCCTTGCCAGAATGCCTGATAAAGAAAATCTGAATTATTTTAGATATTTATACCTTAATTGCATTAGATTAGACCAGTGGTTCCCAAACTAGGTGCCATGGTACACTGGTGCACCACAAGATACATACACCATAAAAAGTATACTCAATAGCAACTGGGAAGTCTCCATTGTGTAGTGGCTAATGTACTGGACTGCAACATTGTAGTGAGCAAGTTCAAACTCCAGTCATGCTATCATGTTCTTGTTTGGACTAATATCCATGGGAAAGATAAGAACCCACTTATTCCCCCCAGCTATGAGTTTAATGATATACTACTGTTCTTCTAAAAAGATGGCTTTGGCATTAAATGAACCATGAAGTTTGATATACCATTAAACAAAGAAACCAAACCTTATTTCCCCCCCCCCGCTAGGTATGGGTTAAATAGTACCACTACTGTTCTTTTAAAAAGATGGTTTTTGGCATAAAATTGTCCATGAAAGTTGATATGCTGCCAAACAAAGAAACCAAGCCAAACCAATAGCAGCCTAAAAGAAATGATTCCAAAGGTAGGTTTGGAACAAGAATTACACTTAATTTTTCTCATTAAATACAGATTATAATTGAGTTTAAAACTTTTATAAAAATTTAATTTGATATGACTTTGAAATTATATCCTATACTTCTATATCCAGTGATCATAAACGTGAAATCAAAGATGAAGAATCATCTATTGATATATCTTTGATTTCTATGAGGCACCCCCAGTTGCCTCAGAATACATTGATTGCATCACTGAAGAAGAGTAAGACTCCCCCAACATGTGTCCTGGATATCACACTAAGCAATCTGATGGTGAGGCTCCATTAATGCTGGAGCTTTAGGGAATGCAGATTACCCCTTCATTGCCATTGCTCCCAGATCCACTCTGGCCCGGAGTGGTAGCACCTGATAGGGTCCTAACTATAGGTCAAATAGAACTAAACTGTACTTATGTTAAACTGAATTGTTTGAAATAGAACTGTTTATATGTATAAAAATGGATTTGGGATTAAATAAACTACAATGGTTGATGTGTCATAAAACCAATCCTATCCAAACCAAACCTTTAGTAGTAGATAAAAGCTTTAATTCTTTTGATCTAATTTTCCCACTTCATATTTTTATGTGTAGTGGGATTTTCTTCTTTTATTAGAATTAAATGCAAAAAAAATACTACTTCATATTGAAGAAGAAATGAGTTCCTCATTTATTGTCATTGAGAACATAGCTAAGAAACATCAAACTTATATTTCTCATTGATAACTATCCTTAACTTGCTCAGCAAAAGAATACTAATGTTAATGTTCTGTTGTTTAAACTACTTATCTATATATATATATATATATATATGTGTGTGTGTGTGAAAAAATAAGTGGAAATGTGGATGAACCAAAACCTTGATAACGCATTCGAAAATATTATTTTTGAATCCGTTGTTTGTATTTCGGTTTATTTACATTTATCTTTTTCACATCTTGTCAGATTTACTGAATCTACTATTTCTCTCTCTCTCTCTCTCTTTCATATATATATATATATATATATATATATATATATATATATATGACATTATTATCATTACTACTATTTCATATAAAGTGTATTCTTAGCAAGGAAAGTTTGGAAATAATTGTATTAAAGATATCTAAATATGACCAATAAAATTATCAAAAGGTCTTTGATAACTTGAGGCAATACTGCTCAACTTCAAAAGATCAGTTGTCCATTTTGATAAACTTTTATTTAAAAATATATAAACAACTATTTAAAGTGAATTATTTGCATATACTTGAACTATATTTATTAAAAAGGTGTTAAAATTCTTTGAAAGCATTTTTCTTTTAATGATAATAAAACACACTCAACTAATAGTTATAATTGAATCTCAGGTTGCTATTCTTTAACATTTGTTAAATTCTCTCTTAAGTGATTTTGTGAGCATTATATATTACCTCAATACTTCAGCCTATAATGTAAGGTTAAATTTTCATTAGTTATACATATGAAATTTACAATGTTGTATTTGTTAAATTTTAGGCATATAATTCAAATGCTATGAGTGAGTAGATGATACAATTTTCTTTAAATGAGAATAAATAATTTTTTGTGTGCTTAACTCTCTTCTGTGATAAAAAGTTTGTACATGTATATTAAGCCTTTCTATGAATGTTACGGCCAACAATATTAGATTTCTTGGACAATTCTTTAACACAATTTGTGATATCAAGTTTATAATGGGAAACTTTTAAAGTAAACCTACAAGTAACATTTCTTAATGCCCTCTCATATATCTGTGTGTGTTTGATTAAATGCTCCCTGATGACACCAATAAGAAACACATGTAGGAGTAAAATAAATGATTTTAAAAAGTAATCTCTTTGTGGAACTATTCATTTTATAATACACACACACACACTTCGAGTAGGTAAATGTAATATGGATCACTTAGACCCATTTCAATACAAAAATACTGGAAAATGGAGTTCTGAGAACATATTCTTTATCAAAATAATATACATATCCATGTAAAAAAGAGAAAAAAAAGATAGTCAGACTCCAATAATTTTATTGTCTACATCTTGTAAATTAATATATTAATTTTATTAATACAAAAGATATAAGCACATGACCAAATAAATTAATATTAAATATGACTCTCTCTAGCTACATTTAATTGTTCAATCCTATTAATTATGGAATTCCAATCACTCAGCTTCTAAGTGATTGTAATTAAAGTCAATTAACAAAGCATCTAACTGTTCTTAGATATCATTCCACAAACTATTTGGGTTAGAAACTTTGTTTTGATTGTATAAAACTCCAAATGTTTTTAATTAGCTTCATATCAGGTGATTACCTAAAATAGTATATGGTTTCATAGACTTTCTGTCTGTAAAGTTTTGATAGATCTAATGGAACTGCTAACAGCATTGTCCTGCTAAAACATATTATTTCTATCTAGATAGTTTTTGGACAACGTGGAAACAATAACAATGCAGAAAGTCTTTTACATATATTTTTTCACTATTTAATTACCAGTTAAATATTTTACTTAGAAATTTAAAAAAAACAAAAACAAACTATACCAAAATGTCTCTCCTTTATGCTGAGGAAAGTTTGTTTTTTGTAACACTGGGTAAAATACCACTGATACTTATACAAAGATTTCAGTCTTCTAGATTAAAAATATTTAATTTTATAATTACTGTATCCCTTGGACACATGACTAGTTGAGAGGGAGAATCAATGCCATTTTGTACAGTTTTACCAAAACTGATTTTTCTCAAGTGATCTTTAGTGATAAAAAGCAGATTTGACTTTGTTGACGATGCCCCTGAAACTTAAAAGATTCAGTTAAGAATATCATCCTGGTTCCTGGTTATCTAACTTTTAACTTTAAAACATGGCGGAAGAAACATTTTGGTTTAAGTGCTTTTCAAGCATAATTGTGTGGGTGGAGGAATTCAAAATATTAGGATATTCTACCTTGTGGATTATGTCAAGCGATACTATCCTAAACCATCAAATACTGTATGTGATTTATTATACCTACTTTTTTTATAAAGATCTTATTTAGTATATTAATATTATGGAATGTTTTTACTTATTTTCTTAACTGACTTTTGTATTAAACATAGTTGCTGAGAAAAATTGAAGAATCAAAATCCAAAAGGGTATAATAGATATTAAAGAAAGTACATAAAGCATATATAATTATATGTGAAGCTCGAATTTTATAAACAAAGAAAAGGAAATGTTTGCACTATTTAAAAAGGTATAATAAATTCTCTCTTGAAATGCTTTTATGTAGAGCCTTAAATTAAACATCAGATCCAAATTTAAAAAGATGTAAAATCTTACAAAAGAGTTTCTATGATCAGTGTTTTTATCCTTTCTTATAAGACTAATCTCTTTATTTTATTATGGTGGTTGTCCATCGGATCCAATGATGATGTTTGCATTCTGCAACTCATCTATGAACATGGAGGTGGCTCTGCAGCCCCAGCTCAGAGGCACGGAGTCTTGAACAGTGGGGGCACTGGAAGTCAGTTGTTGTGATCACTGCCGAGGCTGCTCTGCAGTGTGTGTGTGTCTCTCTGGCAGCAGTGAGTTTCTGGCATCGAGCCTCTTCGAAGTTGGCAGCAGCTCGGTAAACCGAGCCTTGCCATTTTGGTCTGTCCATGGCATATCCCTCCCGGTCTCTCCGATTGATGTGGCACCACTTGAGATTGGCTTTGACCGTGTCTTTATACCACAGTTTTGGTCTACCTTGGTTTCTTTTTTATTTTATTATACAACAAAGGATAATATGCTAATAAATTCACATGTAAAAACTAGGAAATCAATTCCACAGCTCTTCATCAATATCCCTAACTTTTTAAACCTGCCAGACAAAAAAGCTTCTGTCCTGAGTCAAGCCAAGTCTTAAAGAATTTAATAATCGTAAAATATTCTACCAGAACATGTAAAATCGTAAAATATTGGTTTTGAAAAATTGATACCAAATGAAAAGACTAAATTATTATTTTTTATTTATTTTTTTTAAGGAAATATTCAAATGCAATACTTGTATTGCAATTGAATATGTCAAAATTGAATAATGTTCCATTGGTCAGAATTTATTGGTTTATGTGTTACTTAACATCCTTGATAAATTCTGACCATTAGAACCTTATTCAATTTGGACATAAGGTGAACAGCATGTCTATTTGTATACTGAACAAATTTCTTATGACATACTGTATTTACACTTGTACTGACCAAATAACCAAGATTCAACTCTATTTTTTACAATTGCTTGGAAAGGTAACTAATAAATTTGACACAAGACTTTAGTCAAATGTTAGCTATTTAGAGTCCTACCTGCTTCTGGTTTCTTAAAATTCAAGGACCAAATTTTAAAATTCACATTTTTTTAAAAATTGCCATTAAAACTTAGAAAAATCAAATAGTGATTTAATTTTTTTTTTATTTATAGACTTTTAGAATTGTTTTCACCTAGAAATTCTCTAATGTAATTCATTGCATATTTTTTTGCATTACGTTTAAATAATTTTTACTCTATCATTTTTTTTTTTTTTTTTTGTAATCTCCAGTTTTAAAGTTTTCTTGAATAGATTTTATATTGATATAGAGAAAATTCTTTCTAACAAGGGACAAAGATTTTGATTATAGTTAACATTGATTCAAGTTTTTGATGCTTTTCACCAGGTGTCAACTTTCTGATAATTTTTCTTCATACCTACTATTATAACTTTACCAGACTTATATGTATTTTCATATTTGATTGAAAGACATTAGTTGGCACACACCTGTACTAGTATTCAAGGCTAGGTTGTTTTTAGAACAATATTTCATGGCTATATGACTTGTCTTTTTATTTTACCCTAACTTTAAATAATTTAAATTTCTATATATCTGCATGAACTGACTTTTATAAACTTAATAGCTTGATATATACTGCCAGAAAATTAACTATACAAGTTAAATTTTTGAAAGTTTTCATAATATCAAAAAATTTTATTTATAATACTAGACAATGAAACAAATCATTTTTAGTATTAAAAAATTTAGTTTAAAAAATATTGAAATATTTAAAATAACCACAAGTTGAAAAAGTTGTTTCTTTTTACCATTTTTCTAAAAAAATATTTTTTTAATCCAGAAAACACTAGTACTACTATAAAAATACTAATATGATTTTATAAGGATTACTAATGATGATAGAAAAGTTTAACAATCCACATATATAAAACAAAATGTGTATCTCAGCTTTTTCACTAAAATATGAGAAAGAGAGAAATTTAAAATAAAATAATCCAAAATTGATGAATTTATTTGAAGGAAAGTCGACATTAAAATGTTTCAGTTCCTTTTAATAAAGTCATTAATTTTGGATTATTTTGTTTTTCAATTTTTCTCCATACTGTCAGATTCCTTTCTATTACTTACTTTTTATTTATATATATGTGTGTGTGAGAGAGATCAGAATGAAAATGATTTTAACATCTTTATATGCATTCTGATCATGCTATAATTATGGCAATCTGATTTTTCCAAACTATTTTTCTTTATCATTCTGTCAGATTTTATTCCAAGCTTTATATGCATATAAATTATATGTAGCACTTTATATCTTGAATATTCCATTTGTAAAAGACTTAAGTAATAAGAAAATCAGTTAGACAACATTTAAGTATGATTGGTATTACTCAAAGTAATCAAGGATTGTGTTACCATAACACCAACAGAGTACTAATTAAAGAACAATTACAAAAATACATATAAACTTTTTCTTTCCTTTTTTTTTCTTAAAAGAAAAAAAAAATTGTAGAAATTCCAACATATATCCATGAAATTTTTGTTCTGGGTAATAAGTAGGTAATTGTTTATCATTATAAAAATATTTTTTTAAATTAGCAAATGATCTACTTTAAATATTTAAAAATAGATTTTCCATTGTAAATAAACACTCCACCCTTGTTTCATGTCTATAGATTATTTCTACTTGAAAAAAAAAAATAATTAAGACCAGATAAAGTCCACACCTGCTTTCTCTCCCTCCCACCACACTGACACCATTTTATGGGTAAAATGAAGTCCTATGACAAGCTGAAACATTGTGAGCTGCACACTGTCCAAATGCAAAATCTTTGAAGGAAAAAAAAAAAATCTTAGAAAAATTATTTTATTTTTGAATTTAAAAAAATTTTTTTTCCCAACTTCCGAATGTTATATTCTTTGTTCACTGCTTATCTTGTAGGCTGTCTCTAAAGGCTCGTTAGCAGGTTTTTCCTGCCAATCTGCTTTTGTGCCTGCATCTAAGCGAAAACCACTTGATACTCTACAGTCTACTTTAAACCATCTGCAGTCATCTTGTATAAATTCCTCTTCACTAAAGAAAAAGAGAGAGTTGGTCAACTTGAGACAGGTTTGTTTATATTACTGAATGTTATATGGTATTGGTGATATACAATATCAGGAGCTATTAGGAGAAAGACAAGCCACTTATGAATATGAGCAACACCATCTTCATTACTATTGGTTGCTGTTTTATATTTTCTGAATTGGATTAGTTCTTTTATAGAACAAATAGAAGGTCCTGGCATTGCCTAGGATAAGACTGAAACAACATTAATATAGTAGCATGATAATCATATATGCACACAAAATTAACTTGATTTGTTTTTTTTCACTCTCATCCCTACTGAACATGTATCTTAGGTTGGTCGAGTGAGAATGATGAGTTTGTTGAGCACATGTATGTTTTTGTTTGTTTGTTTTTTTTAATAGAAAAAGTTCTTTGATCTGTTCTGTTTTTAATTACTCAATGTAAATGGTAATTATATTGACATCAGTTATAATATATGTGGTGAATTCAATAAGTTTCCAGACTTTTTTTTGTACAGGCATTTAAAATTGTCGTAGACTCTTGAAAATTCAGTATGTTCTTGCTATATATCTTATGAGATGACTGACCAATTTTTAGGATTTCAGGTTCAAATGAACAGCTACAGCAGCAATTGGAATACACCCTACTAAAGCCTGATTGTCACAGCTGGTGAATTTCAAAAATGCAATCTGGATGTGAGGACACTTTAGAAGAATGATATGCAATAAAATTCTGTTTTAAACTTGGAAAAAATGCCACAGAAACATATGGAATGCTTCAGACTGCTTTTGGAGCATCTTGCATGAATCGAGCATGAGTTTTTGAGTGGCATAAGAGATTCAAGGAAGGCAGGGAGTCTGTGAGAGATAATGAGAGGTGTGGGAGGAGTAAGGAAGTCAATAGACCAGAGTTGATTGGCCAAAGGGTTAGGGTTACTATGTTGAGGTTTTAAGGGAGTTCAGGAAGAGATTCCTTGGGATCAGGTCAGTGGCGTTTCCACCAGGACAATGCACCAGTCCACAACTCCATCCTTGTCACAGACTATTTGAGCAAGATGGGCATCAACACAGTTCCTCACCGTCCCTATAGTCCAGACCTTGCTCCTTGTGACTTTTGGTTATTTCCTAAGCTCAGAGGCTGTCGTTATGAGACAATTGAGGAGATGAAAGAGGTTGTGATGAAGGTCATTGACATTCTCACACATGAGGACTTCCATGGGGCCTTGTAGAAATTGTTGGAATGGCAGAACAAGTTCTTCACAGCTGGAGGAGATTACTTCGAAGAGGAGTAGAGTTTCATGAGTGTACTATCAATAAAAGTGCCCATACAAAAAAAGTCTGGAAACTTATTTAATGATCCTCGTATATCCACATGTACAACCAGCCCAGTTGCCTGAGGCTGTTGAATATACTGACTCTATCTCTTCAGAGAGGGTAAGACCCCCCCCCCCGAATGAGTGTCCTGGATATGACATTAAATAATCTGATGGTGAGACTCCAGTAATGCTGGAACTTTGGGGAATGCAGAGTACCCCTTCATTACCATCACTCACAGGTCCACTCTGACCAGGAGTGGTAGCACCTGATTTGGGTCCTATCTATGGATCAAATAGAACTATTTGACATTTAAACTGAATGCAAACAAATGTCTTATGCTAAATTGAATTGTTAGAAATAGAACTATTTGATCATTTAGCTGGGTTTAAACAAATGACTGATGTTTAATTGAATTGTTAGTGATACATAGCAATACTTGGAACCATTTAACTTTGTTGACTTATGCTAAATTGCATTGTTACAAATATAACTGTTAGATCATTTAACTGTATCTACAAAATGTTTCCAAATCATATATTTGACATATATGTAAAAACAGGATTTGTTATTAAATAACCAACAATGGTTGATATGCCATAAAACCCAACCCAAATTCACATGTGCAACCAACTTTATATAAGTGACTAGGATATTTTGAAGTAGTTTTTATTAAAAAAAAAAAATGAATATAAACCACAACATGTATGTAAATCTAAATCTGTAAGTCAATTACTTTGCAAAAGTATGACTACTACATTCCATTGTTTTTGGGTCACTCAAATATACTTAATGTATGGCGGCAAGATGCATCTTTAATCCACATTACATCAAAATTTTGGATCTTGCATGATATATATACCCTCCACTTCAGAAAGTGTCCCTTGTTTGATATCCCCTGGGTCTAAAATTTAAAAAAAATGAATAAATACTTTATTACTTCTAAAACTTTAGTAAAACAGTCATTTTTTTAAATATCATGGCGCGGGGGGGGGGGTATATTGTAATTGTGAAACTCCAGTTTTTCATTTTATGGTGAAAAGCTGGATTCCAGCTATTAAATTTGTTGCTAAATATGCTGTACCAAAAGAGTAAAGAACATATTTAATGATAAAACTGGAAATGATATACAAATTCTTTAATGTAGGACTAATAAAAATGTCCAGATTTAACTTACCTTCTACTGATTATCCATTTAGTATCAATCTTGTTAGTTTTAACATTTTAATTGAATATCAAAACTTGAACAAGTCAACTGAATTCCAAATAATTCTGGGTACTTATAGATTATTATGGTAAAATGAGATTGTATTTTGCATGGTAAAAGTTTGGTCTGTTGAATGATGTATAAAAAGAATTAAGGAGAAATCCAGGTTATATTTACATCGAAGAAAGTATTTTTATCTACTTAATTTCATATGGCAGACAAAACACAATGCGTCTTCTTTTGAAAAGAGGAAATTACTTCATTATAAGATGAATTTGATGAGGTAAGATTTTGATAATGTTTCAAGAGTAAGAAGTATATTCTACTATGCAGCAAATTAAATATAGTTTAATGATAAAAAGGAAATCAGTCAATTGATTTTCTGAGAATGTTTCTAAGTATGTATAATAATTATATAATCATTAACAATCATTGCCTATTTAAGACTTTTCATAGAAAAAAAAAAGGAATTTAAAACCAAATATAGTCTGTATTTACTAATATATTGAATGAATAATATTGCTTTTTCCAAACACGAAATATAACTTTATTCATGTCTCACAAAATGTAGACTTTTTTTTTTTTTTTTCTTTGAGATCAAGTAGTCTATGATAATCCTTGATGATACTCAGGTGTTATATTACCTTTTGTTGATTGTTTTTCTATCAGTGAAATAGAATAGATATTTACTAAGTTGTTCAGAAAATACTGTCCGATTTTAGTTTAAAATATTTAAGTTCTCCTCTAACATTATTTTAATAATAGTTGATAGTCCCATCTATGGGTCAAGTAGAACTGTTTGACATGTAAACGGTGTATAAACAAATGACTTATGCTAAATTGAATTGCTTGAAATAGAACTACTTGAACATTTAACTGTGTGTAAACAAATGACTGTTTAATTGAATTGTTAGTTAAACATAGCAATACTTGAAAGCATTTAACTGAGTGCAAACAAATGAGCAATGTTGACTAGAATTATTAGTGTTTAATAGCAATATTTGGAACCCTTTGACTGTGTGCAAATGAATGAACAGTGTTGTATAGAATAATTTATTAAATAGCAAAACTTATATACTTATAACCACTTCACTGTGTGCAAACAAATGATTAATATTGAATAGAATTATTAGTATTAGATAGTAATAATTGAAACCATTTAACTTTGTAGAAACAATAGGATTACTAGTATGCAAACAAATGATTAATATTGAATAGAATTATTAGTGTTAGATAGCAATAATTGAAACCATTTAACTTTGTAGAAACAATAGGATTACTAATGTACAAACAAATTAGTTTTAACTCATTTTAAAATGAAATTACCTACAAACTGTGCGTGCAAGCAAATAACTGATGTTATATAGCAATACTTGAGGCTATTTAACTGTGTGCAAAAAAAAGAGTTTGGTCTTGTTTTAAAATGTTTTCTACAAAATGTGTTTACAAACCATATATATCTGATATGTATGTACGTATAAACAGGATTGGCATTTAATAACCTACAATAGTTGATATACCATAAAACCCACCCAAACTAAATATTACTAGGTAGTAAAAAATGAAATGGGAATAGGAAAATGTCATCAAATAATATATCCGGCTCAGGTGTTTCTCATGTTGGTCATAACATCCATGGACTATAAGTCCTTGGTATTATAGGTCTGTTGGTTAGTCACCAGCTTTATGACATCCTACATGTAGTGGTCCAGAAAATTTAAATAAATCCGAAGGGCTTGGAGGCTATATGTTGTGATGATTGGGAAAATTCTCAGTCAGTCATTTCTTGATCATATGAGCTACCATATAACCGGAAGCAGTTTCTTGTTCTCTGCGTGTTTGATAATGGGCTCTACTACCTTGAACTGGCCTGTGATGGTCTTTATCAGTTTGCTCAGGGGAGTCTCTGTTAGTGGTTAATGGGTTGAATTATGACATTTTAGTGAGTGCGTTTAAACTTCAGTGGCACTATTATGTTCACTTTCAGATGAATACCCTTGGGAAAGGCATGAACCCACTTATCTCCTTACTATGTATTAAACTGTTCTCCTGCCAGGACAGCTTTAGCTTTAAATAACCCATAAAGGTTGATATGCTATTAAACAAATAAACCAAACCAAATTTATCAATGTACTGGGTTCATGCTTGACAGTATCCTGGATCTTCTAGAAAAACTTCGTCCTTACACCCAGCGCCAGCCTTTGGAGGTGGAGGGTCCAATTGGGTACATATGTGTTGTGTGTACTTGACAAGCCGAGAATACATTACCCTCTAGTGTGGGTTCCTTAAGGTGTGGGATCCATTTGGGAGCAATTAATCTAATTGGCTTAAGGCCAACCCCGCTTACAACATTTAACCACTTAAGTATTTTTTTTTTCTCTTGGCCATGGATGATGTATCTCTTAGTTTTCTGGTTTATTCCTGACCTTGAACATAGAAGACCTACCCACTTTCAAGAAACTTTCAAAGTTATGATTAGCAACTTATGAGTACCTTTTTATTTGCTGTGTCAGATAAGAAACTTAATTATCTTCATGTCTGAAAGAGAAATGACAATATTAAAATTTGGTATATATTTATTGTCTATGAATTATGCCCTAGAGGTGTGTTCTATTCAAATACTTAGTTTGCCCCTTTTATTTCATTCTTTCTGGTTGAAAGCCTGGTAAAGGTAACCTGAAGCTAAACTTATTTTTAGACCTTATTTTTCTAATGCAGGTATAATTTGGTGTAAAAGTTTTTTATCTGCATCAGAAAAATAAGGTCTAAAGAAGTTCACTTTTAAGTTACTGTGCTTTTAGTAAACTAATTGGAAAAGTATATTGCTTTAAGATTAAAAACTAGTTTTGTAAATATTGTTTTTCAGTCTCTCTCACATTTAAATTTTTCATATTCCATTGAAATGATTTTGATAAATTTTATTAATCATCAGCAATGAAACAAATAGTGACTGGATATACTATGATTTAATTAAATTTTGAATATTTGTGGTGACTGCTTTTTTTTTTTTTTTCTCTCTCTCTCTCCTCTTCTTTTTTTTTTTTTTTTTAACCTCAGTATGGATTATTCATCACTTGAAATGTTTATTACTGATACTTTGGAGTTTCAATTAAAAATTTTTCTTACTGATGCAACAGTTCATTAAAATTTTTGTATGTTTGCCTGTGATTATGAACTTTTAAAAATGATTTTTATAATTATTTCAGCGTTTATTTTTTGTGAAGTATTAATCACTGTTTTATTCAGATTAGCATTTTTTTTTCTCTTTCTCAAATTCATTTCTTGATAAAACTCTGGATTTTTTTTATGTACTCAAAATATTGATAAACATTAGTCTGGATTTTTATTTTACCTTTCTTAACGCTAAATATAAGAAGATCAAAAACAAACAGCACAACTATGAATTTTTACTCCAAGAAATAAAATAAAAGTATGCAATCAATGGTGTAAATTTTATATTTTTAAAGGATGTCTATTGAATCGGGCATCATATATTGCTCTTTTAACTTCAATTTTTGCAATTATCAAAGGTCAAATTTTAAAGACCTAATTTTTTTTATAGGCCAAAAATTGATATTGACCTATACCTGAATGATACTTTGATAACATTGAAATTCAAACATAATGGGTAAAGATTAGCAACAGTCCTTCTTCTAAAATATAATTCCATAAATTAATGATTTCTTAATTATAAATCAAGGGTTGACTTACACATGAGAATATATGGTAGGTATGATCTTATTAACATTTTTAATCTCGATTTTTATTTATTTTTATTTTTTAATTTTTTATCTCCAATTAACTTTCTATGAAGAAGTTTTAAAACGAGGATTTTAATGGTTTGTTTAAAACTATATAATGCCATCATTATTTTTTTTTTCAAATTCATATTAGTTTTTTAAGTGATCATTACTTGAATAGTATTAATCTTGTGGTTTTTAAAGATACAAGATAATTATCTTGAGAATGATATACTATGTCAAGCTGTACAGAGAGTGAAATGATTTAAATTCAGGCTATATCAAACTATAAAATGTCATTTTAGAAGGAAAAAAATAAATACTAATAATGACTACACCTATCACAGTTATGAGAAAATTGCTGGGGTTTCCTGTATGGAGCTTTTTCATTATTTTTAAGCTTTGCTGCTTTTTAGAGCCTCTTTGTTCATATTTCTCCTTTTCTAATGACCGTTTTCTCTTAAAACATCTTGAATTATTTCAGGGTTCAATGCCATGGATTGTAGCTCTATCTCCGATACATTTGTTCAGTTTATTAGGCTCGCAGCCTTCACTGGAGATGATACTTAATACCACGGTCGGTCCTCAATAACTGTCGTCCTGTTGTGGTCGCATTTAAACCTTTTTTTTTTTGCAAATTCAAAATCTGCTTCAATGTATTTTATTCCTTCCTTTTTGTTAAAGATATTATCTGCTGCATGTTTTTAAATTTTTTATTTTATTTTAACGATAGGTATTTTCTTCTGATTTCCCTGTTTCTGTTATATAAAATGGATATTGTTTATATTACATTCCAACTTGTGTATGATTTTTTTAAAAATTTTTAATGTCTCCATATATAAAAATTTATTTGGAAAAGATGAGAAAATATTAGTTTCATAAGTTATTTGATATGATTTATAATAGTTTGAAAATAATATTTTAAACTCATATATATATATATATATATATATATATATATATATATATAATTATCATTATTATTGTTAGTAGTAGTAGTTTTTATATATATTTAATAGCATGGAAGCTTGTCTGCAACCATAGGTTTCATGCCATCTCTTAAATGACAATCATCAGGCAGAGAAAGAAAGGTATTGGAGGAATAAAAAAAAATACAGTCAAAAGAATGTTAAGATTGTGTTCAATTTGTGTTTATGTAGGTTATATTTGTGTATTATTGTGTGTAGTCATATAAGTGATATTTAGTGTGTATGAAGATAAATGTGCCATGTGGCTAATTTGAGGTTGTCTCCTGGATATGAGTCCTAATGTGTAGCCAAAATCATGACACTTTGACTGAGTCAAAAAAAATTTTTTTTAATATTTGCATGTGTGAGAGAGGGTGATGATTTTTAACTAAGGAACAAAATATCATCATTGCATTACAAAGAAAATAAAGGTTTGATTTGTAAGCATAAGATATTGGAGAAATTTTCTTCGTAATGCAATGATGATGATATTTTGTTCCTTTAGTTAAAATCATCACCATGCACACACACACACACACACTAATACAAATAGATTTTTTTACTCTGTCAAAGTGTCGTGATTTTGGCTATACTTTGTGCCTCATATATCCAGGAGACAACCTCAAATTTGCCGTGTGGTACATGTATCTTCATACACACACATACTAAATATCACTTCTACTATAATCCACATACACACACACGCACACACAGTTGTACACAATCCTAACATTCTTTTGACTATTTTTTTCATTTTTCTAATATCTTTCTTTTTCTGCCTGATGATTCATTTATAAGATGGCATGAAACCTATGGTTGCAGACAAGATTCCATGCTATTAAATATATATAAAAACTAATATGTATTTACATATTATATAATAGCTCTATCACAGATATTGAGCATTCTCCAAATTATATCGCATTTGGTCTGCCACAAAACCATGAAGTGAGATAGTGACAACCAAGACTGTTGTAATAAATATATTTTACACAGTATCTTCACAATTTTTTAAAATCGGCACTTGCATGAGTTTTAGGATTTATTTATTTAAACCATCTTTTTAAAAAATATTTTATATTTGAATTAAACTTCCAATTGGAAATTAAACTCTTTAACACAAATTCTCAAGGCAAAAAAGAAATTTAGATCTATTCATGAGATATAAAAAAAAAAAGTTAGCTATTTATTATCAAGATCATTTTGATTTGAACTAAACATAGTTAATATCTAAAGGCTCCTTGATTTAATTTGAAATGCTTTTGTCAAATTCTAACTATTCTAGATTTTGTCAAAATAAACAAATACCTGATGGACATTATTATATTTATAAAATTCAATATCAGAAGACAACTTGAGTACATATAGCTTAGTAGACAAAACTAAAGAATATATATATATATATATATATATATATATATATATATATATCTTAATTTTAAAAAATACAAAATCATACTCAATTCCATGTTGGATTATATAATTACATAGTTTTTTTTCTTTAATACTAGTTTCCCATGAATTTTTGGGGTAGTCACCCCATGGTGAACTACAGATGGTAATTTTATTTGTATTTTGGATGAATTAGACTTTCTTGATCAATTCTCGACTAAAACATTCCAGGCATGTCTAGAAACATGGTGGTTAATCTTCAGGAATCTATCATAGTTTAGAAAGATGAAACATTGTGGCTACCAAGATGAGAATATTAGTCAGAGTACATTATCAAGATGAGAACCAAGTTTTTATTTATTTTATTTTTTTAGTATATTTATCAGAGTAGATTATCAGTATATTTTAGTGTTATATATTTTCCTCACCACTGTTTTAATCCATTTCCAGTTAGATATAAATATGAACTTATTGCTGAACTATTAACTCCACATTGCTTAATTAAGAATATGAAGCAAAATATCAAGATGTGAAATTGCTATAATTATAGCAATGTGTATTCAGATACTCTTACTGTATCATTATGAATAAGTCAAATGTTGAATATCATGACTCATTCAATGTTCCAGTTTAACAAACATTTCTTAATCAACTTCATGAGAAAAAAAACCTGATTTCATATTTTGATTTTTAAAAATTCACACTATTTAAATCCATGACATTTAAGTAATATGAATTGCAACATCAATGTTTTTTTTTTGGGGGGGTCTTCCTTCTTCCATTTAGGAAATATTCTGTAAATTGTAATTGCTGTTTTTCAAATTCAGTAATGGTCTGTATATTTATCTATAACAATTAGAAAATTGATAAATTTTATGGACAGTTTTTTCTTTTTCCTTATGATGTAAATATCACTATCCTGTTTTATATATAATGTATGTTTAAATCCAAATTTAGTAACCTGTTTCTAGATATATCATCAGATTTTTTCTTTTAAAACAATTTTTTCTAGTAGTATATGAGACCAATTCAACTTAAATATGAACGATTGATTTATATCCACACTTATACTTTTGAGAGGCTTTAATAAATGGTTAATCTCCTGTCAGTATAATCAAAACCGTAATCTTAAAACAAGATACAATTCTATTTTCAGGTTTGGCTCAAGTTTTAAATTAAATGGTGAAAAATTGTTTTAGTTATATTCTAAATTTAGTATAAATTTGATTCATGCTTCTCAGTGGCAGACCTCCATTTTGAAGCCCCTGAAGACCCAAAAATGGAGGTCTGCCATTGTTATGGAAGCTCATTTGCAATTGGCAATGAGGTCTCGGTAACAACTTTTATCTTCTTCAGTGGAGTTATTTCATTACAGATCACTACAATCTTTTGCAAATTTAAACATTACACCTCAGTTTCATTAAAATAACTTTTTTTATTTTATTTAGCAGTCTGCACTAAAATTGGTTCTTGGGTTTTGTAATAGATCTGTCCCCAATGATTCTTTAAAATGGTCAAATCAAATTGAAAGGTTCTTTTCCACTAAGTTAATCTAGAACTTGTAATATTTATTATTCCATCGGGATTTTATCTAGCACAATAATTATGCTTCAATTTTTTTTCTCTAAATAAATATTTCCTTTATGTAGAATCGCTAATCTTCTGTATAGTTTTAAAGAAATCCAATATCATAGTTTGTTTTATTTCTTTTTTGTTTCTTTTTTTAAAAATTTATTTCTCATTAAGTGATATTTTATGATTTTCAAACCTGATCTGAATGTAAAATAAGAAGCTCCAATATATTTTGTATCATTTGGTTTCTTTTTGGTGTTTTGGGGAGAATATGAAGAAAGTAACAAGAATAAAAGATTAGTTACAAAGAGAGCTTAGAAAAATTAGGATTAACTACTTTATTAGAAAGAATGAGAAGTAATCTAATTGAAACTTAAATTATTAATGAAATTTCTAATTATGGTAGGCACTTTTTCAATATTCATTCTTGAGTTGGAAATTTATTAAGGCAGATTTCAAAGAGCAAATCTTATTAGATTTTTTTTTGCTAATATATATATATATATACTTTGAAACAAATTACCTAAACTTATCAAAAGCAGAAATAGTGTGAAAAATTTAAAGATTGAATTGGATGATTTCAGAAATAATGGTAAGAAAAAGAATTTAAGAGGTCATTTTTGGGAACTATTAGATGAACTACTCTACAGAATTTGATCTGTATATAAATATTGTATTAAGTGTGTGTGTGTGTGTATATATATATATATATATATATATATATATATATATATATATAGTCTAGCCACACTGAAGTGTTGTGATAAAAATGAAACAGTCTCTCTGAATGATATATATTTTATTTATTTTTTTTTTCTCTTAAAAAAAAACTAACAACTGGTCACATTAAGATAATAAATTTATTTCCATCCTGTTAAAAGCATTGATATAAATCACTGCCCTAAAAAATTAAGAGGACTTCTTCAGATCAAATAAGAAATGGATAAAAAAAATCCATTTCTTGTTTAACAGGATGGAAATAAATTTATTACTTTAATGTGGCTGATTTGTTTTTTGTTTTTTTTTGTGTGGTGCGTTTTTTTTTTTTTTTTTTTTTTTTTTTTTTTTTTTAAGAGAAAATTATTTGCTCTGTAGATTTTATCTGCATTGAGCTCTTTGCCAGGATTATTTAAATTTAATATTCTATTTTTGAATATTTTATTGGTCCTGATTGGAATTATTCCCTACTTCGGTTTTACTGGATTTAATAATATCTTAATCTATATACGAGGTGCATACGATAAGTTTCCTGACTTTTTTTGTACAGGCATTTAAAATAGTCATAGACTCTTGAAAATTCAGTATGTTATTGCTATACATCTTATGAGATGACTGACCAATTATGATTACAGGTTCAAATGAACAGCTACAGCAGCAATTGGAATACACCCTACTAAAGCCTGATTGTCACAGCCAGTGAATTTCAAAAGTGCAATCTGGATATGAGGACACTTTAGAAGAATGATATGCAATAAAATTCTGTTTTAAACTTGGAAAAAATGCCACAGAAATGTATGGAATACTTCAGACTGCTTTTGGAGCATCTTGCATGAATTGAGCATGAATTTTTGAGTGGCATAAGAGATTCAAGGAAGGCAGGGAGTCTGTGAGGGATGATGAGAGGTGTGCAAGGAGTAAGGAAGTCAATAGACCAGAGTTGATTGGCCAAAGGGTTAGGGTTACTATGTTGAGGTTTTAAGGGAGTTCAGGAAGAGATTCCGTCGGAAGAGGCCAGCACTCTTCAAATTGGGTCAGTGGCATTTCCAGCAGGACAATGCACCAGTCCACAACTCCATCCTTGTCACAGACTATTTGAGCAAGATGGGCATCAACACTGTTCCTCACTGTCCCTATAGTCCAGACCTTGCTCCTTGTGACTTTTGGTTATTCCCTAAGCTCAGAGGCTGTCGTTATGAGACAATTGAGGAGATGAAAGAGGTTGTGATGAAGGTCATTGACATGCTCACTCAAGAGGACTTCCATGGGGCCTTCCAGAAGTTGTTGGAATGGTACAAAAAGTGCATTGCAGCCGGAGGATATTACTTGGAAGGGGACTAGAGTTTCATGTGTGTACTATCAATAAAAGTGCCCATACGAAAAAAGTCTGGAAACTTATTGTATGCACCTCGTATCTCCTGTGCAAAGATTTTTTTTTTTTTTTTCCAAGAATAGGTCTATGTGAGAAGACAATAAAGAAGGGTGCTCAAAGAGGCATAACAAATAACTGACACTATAAATGACATTTGTTTGAATTATATCTTTTCTGGTTAGGAATTAGTTCTTACTGTTGGATTCATTGCATTTACTTTAATTACAAAATGATGACATACAGATTTTTATTAAAATAATCCTATAAGTAAACATGGATCATTAGATTTTATGGTTAAAATAACTACAGAAATAAATAGGATTCAAAAAAGATATAGGAATTATTTAATTATAGTATACTATTATGTATAACTTCTGTTTTCTTCAAATGTATTACAATTTAATATAAAACCATTGTATTATATAATTTTGAACAACCTGAAAAAAAATATTAATCAATATGAAAAGGATAGCAACTAAACTTGGTATGTGAAAGCATAAAATTCAGTCTTTTATTTAATTTGAATAAGATTGCAAGAAGTATAAAAAAGTTTCTTAGCAGATATATATATATATATATATATATATATATATATATAGATATATAGATATATATATATATATATATATATATATATATATATATATATATATATATAGATAGATAGATAAGCATCAATTTACCTATGTGTGTATAATGTTTGGAAAATACTGGCTTATTTTTTGATTTAAATATGTAATGAATTTACCCATTATTTTCTAAACAGCCTAAAATATCTATATAAGATTACGAATTTCTCAGTAATCTTTACTTTTTATTATTATTATTCAAAAAGGAAATTTTAAAAATTTTTGGGTATTATTATCTTTTATAATTTCGTAAAAGTTCTTAATACTACTTCTTGCAAGAGGTGGGTATTTATGGAAGTTTTAATATCTATTTTGGTTGTATTGATTATAAGAATGCTTAAATAAATAGTGAATTTTGTTCTTATTCTTAATTTATCAGTTGTTTTATCATCTAATATAAAGTTAAAGACAATAACAACTTTGAATACTTTGAAGTTTTGCAATTTCACTTTCTGGCACTTTTATTTGCAGAAGTAAATAACTTAAGTAATTGATACTCACCAAAATGTGAACAGACTGAAAGATGCTACTCTTGCCATTATCATTCCACAAAGTAATTCTACATGATGGGATTTTCTTTTTCTTATTCCTTTTCTTTTTCGATAAATCATATTAGGGTCATCAAGAGAGAATGTGCACTGTTTATTTGCAAATTCTACTAAAGACAAAAGAAACAAAACTTAAATGTTTTCACAAATGTTATTCAAGAAGACAAAGTTAATTTTGTCCATTTAAAATCTTGCTTGATTAAATTACTTTTTAAATTGGCACTTACCACGGCAGCAAGCTTATTGTCAGTGTTTATGAAAATTATATTGTAAACTAAATATAATTATCAACTGTAGGTTGCCTCTTAAAGATGCTAAAAAATTCTTACTGGAGATACATATTGTGTAACAGTTATAAAATGAAATTTGCCACCCAATTACAAATTCTAGACTAGACAGTTTGCTTTTCATTTCATTTTATTTGAGAAAGACATGAATCCATCTGTTCTTCCTCTATAAATAAATAGTAGGGGCAAACTGGGTTCTTTAGCCTTGGTTAGACAACCAGTTTAGAAAAAAATATGAATTCAAACCAGCTTTACTCCACTTTGAAAAAAAATGAACTTGTTTCATCCTACCTGTAATGGAGGGGTTGGGTCAGTACATACTGTGTGGATGAAGTTCAAGCTTTATTGGACTAAAGCTTTTTTTTTTTTTTTTTTTTTTTTATTATTATTATTATTATTATGTCTTCTGAAAAGTTTTTCTTAGATTCTAGATCCCCTACCCTTGTCAAATAGGGATACAGTATGATTAAATAGAAATTCACTTGTTAAATATCAAAACTTGAATATTCTAGACCAAACTTAAAATGAATATAGGAAATTAAGCATTTATCAGGCCATATATAATCTTTGTGTTTGATACTTTCTGCAAGTTTTATAACATTAGTTTTCAAATTAAACAATGGTGGCTAGTGGTCACCTTTTGTTATATCAATTGTTGCTGGGTTTTATTGAGGAAACGACCTTGCTGAATCCACACCCAACTAAATATGTTGAGGAAAAGGGTTTCTCATTGCTTCCTGTTGTTTGTATTTTATGACAATCACTCTTGAGGCTTAATTTTTCATAATTTTGTTTGTCTATGCCAGGGTCCATTGGCCTAGTGGTTAGTGTTTGCCTATGGCCCAGAGGACCGGGGTTCAATCCCAGGTCGAGTCATACCAAAGACTCGAAAAATGTTATTTGATGCCTCCTTGCTTAACACTCAGCATTATAAGGTATGAGTCAAGGGTAAGTGGAGCAATCCAAGGAAAGGAGTAGCCCCCTTCCCTATACCTCGGTTTAGTAACTATTGAAAAGGAAGCCTTCGGGTTACCCTTGACTATGGTCACCAAGTTAGCTTACTTTTATGCCAGGGGTCATAAGGGTGTTATATAGTTCCTATTGACAATGATAAATGAGAGGAAAAAAACAAAACAAGAGAATTGCTATTAATCCAGTGTTTGAATAGTCCAAGAAAAATTAATTAGATAAACATTTTTTTCTCTTTGAAAGACCTGTTGAATAGAATAAATTTAGGATGATGGTTACTGATAGTGGCAAATAATTTGTCTTTCATAAGAATATTTACTATTGTCAAAGTAGTAGTAAATTCTCTCATAATTACTGGCCCATTGGCATAATGGTTAGTGTTTGCCAGTGTTCCAGGAGACCAGGGTTCAATCCCAGGTCGAGTCATACCAAAGACTAAAAAAATGGTACTTGATTCCACTTTGTTTATTACTGAACATTATAAGGTATGGATCAAGGGTAAGTGGAGCAATCCAGGGAAAGGAGTAGCACCCTCTCGTACACCTTGGTGTAGTAGCTATTGAAAAGGTAGCTTTTGAGTCGTCCTTAACTACAGTTGGCTACATTAAACTTATAATCTAAATCACATGCCAATAAAGCTTTAAAAAATCTATTATATAATGTCTTACTCTTTTTACTTTGATTAGTTTTGTCACAGATACAAAAGGATTTTCTAAATATATAGAATAGCATGTAAGTTTCATGACTCTAGATCATCCCCCATCTCCTGGTTGGAAATTTTCAGCACATATATATATATATATATATATATATATATATATATATATATTTATTAAAAAATACTATCTGACATAAAGCTTATGTATAAAATATTACAGAAATTAAAACTTTATCATTAAGTTTCTCATTTTGATGATAATGAAACAATAAATACTAAACTCAGAATCTGGGCCTTGAGACTGGTATATGTCCTGCATATAAGACACTATAAGTAAAGTTAGTGACTGTAGTTTAGGGCAACCCGAAGGCTCCCTTTTCAACAGCTGAGGTGTAGGGGAGGGCACTACTCTTTTCCCTGAATTGCACCACTTTACCCTTGATACATACCTTATAATGACAAGTATTAAGCGAGAAGGTATCAAGTACTTTTTTTTTTTTTTTTTTAAGATTGAACCCAAGTCTCCTGGACCATTGCCAAACACTAGAGAAACTTAGTAACTATATAGTTTTAAATACTGTTATTCCCCCCTCCCTCTCTCTCTCTCTCTCTCTCTCTCTATATATATATATATATATATATATATATATATATATATATATATATATATATATAACCTATTTGATTAAATAGGACAAACACTCCATGTCTGTTTACTCTCTCAAAAATCCTTTCAAGTTTTTGAGTAGTTTGATTTTTTGGGTTAGGAAGACACCATTCCTGAAGATGGCTCCTGTTGGGGCCAAAAGTACTGTGGGGAGGTATGGTGCCTTTCTAAATTCATTCCATCCAAAAATTAAATAACTCATATGGAGACTTGCCAACATCAATGATAGAGTTGGCAGACATAAAGTCACTCCTATTTAATAATATATAATATTTTCATATTTTTATATGAGTATGCCTAAAAATAGAATGTATTAAACAATCCTCCTACATATTAACATTTGCATGCAGTGTTTAAATGTTGGATTATGTATTTTTGTTGGCTTATACAGTTAAATGTCCCATATAGATAATTTATAGAAATGACTTCTAAAAATCACACTGCCAGGCAATGTTTCATTTATCTCTGATCTTGAAATGCAATTAGAAGTTGTGAACATTCTATAAATAAATAAATGGAGACTATATTAACACATATTTGTAACCAGAATCTAAATTGTAGTTTAATTCACTAGATTCATGATCAGGTGAGTGATTTCTCATTAAATGTTGATTCATGTTTTTCTTTTAGTCTTTATGTATTTATTCAATTATACAGGTATTATTTGCATTTTTATTGCTTTTTATATAAATTTTGTTGCATTTTACTGCAAAATTGGCTTTATGTATGTATTGCTTCTTTGATAAAAAAATGACTTTCAAAATATTCTTGACCTTTGGTCTAACCAAAACAAGAATGACCTAAAGCTAGGAATCATTTAAAGAGAAAAAGTCTTTATCTTCTAGGTTGGGCCAAGAATATTTTATCATTCACTCTGTATATATACAGAGTAGATTAATAAAGTCTGCAAGTCTTATAAAACAAGTTTTAGACCAGATAAATTAATGAAACATGTTAAAATGCAATTTATTTCTCTTTAAAATGGCAAATATATTTTTCATCATGATCACCATTTACTTCTACACATTTTTCCAGATTTTTTTAAACCACTTTTTCATTTCATATTTGACAAAAGTTAGATTTATTTTTACTCTAGTTCTGTACAACAGTTGCTTTGATGAAAAGTTTTGATCTTTGTGCATTTCTTTCAATTTTGGAAACAACCAAAAAGTCTGACTGACAACTGAAGGAGGGTTAGGGTTAGGATGTGGAATGAGGGTAAAACTTTAGGCTTCTCAATGTTTTCCCTATTTGTTGACTGCAATGTTCATCAAACATAATCATCTTACTCCTGCTGCAGCTTTTGACACATCAGACTCACTAGCAAACACATTTTTCGCATTTATACATGCTGCTTCTGTTCCCTCATCCAAATGGGTTAGGGTTTATTACTTGGTGCTTGAGGTACCCCTAAAGATGGAGTTGGGTTATTTTTAACACTGTTCCTCAAGTTGCTTACTACTTTCAAGGTCACCCCCACTTTAAACTAACCTTGTGTCATAATGAATAAATACATTTACATCCATTGTTATAAACTGATTTCTAGTCTCTGAATTTCAATTGGCAAAAAATCTTCTACTGCCAAACAATTCATTGCTGGTTGTTGCTTTATATATAACATAAGAGGTGTGCTTAGTTTAATGGTTATAGTTTTAATGGTACCAATACCTGAGTTCAAATCCTGGATGAGGTTGTTAACACTTCACTTAGTGCAATGCCCTTGGGAAAGGCATGAATCCATCTATTCTCCACCCCAGCTATGGATATATAGCATAGACTGGGTTCATTAGCCTTAGTAAGGCAACCTGTCTAGGAGAAAGAAAACTCTGAATTCAAATCAGCAGTGCTCCACTTTTAAAAAAATGATTTTGTGTTGCATCCTGCTTGTAGCAGAGGAGTCGGATAAATACACACATAACAAGGTAATATATATGAATGATGAACAGTATTACTTAAATGCAATTGATCAGTGAATTGATATTATGAAACAGGATATTATATACTACTTGATTACATGTTCATTTTTTCCATTATTAACAATCTTACACAATTGGAGATCTTTTCATTCAACCCTCACATATATAAATTACATGCAATATTTTCTCATAAAAAAACAGGAAAAATCAGAATATCAAAACTTAATATAGTACCTTTTTAAGTATAAAAGTATGTTATGTGATTTTTGAACAACTTGTACAGAAAACAAGTTGGAAACCAGTTTTAGAAAATTTCTAAAAGCTACTTAATTGTGTCTTCCAACAACCTAAGAGTCTGTTGAAAAATTCATTTAAGCTTATTTACCACATGAGCAAGTAAAAAATCACTAATATGTTTAATCATATAAGTGTGAGAACATGGTTTTGTGATATCTAGCTTTTTTTATATATATATATATATATATATATATATATATATATATATGCGCTTTTGTTTGTAATTAGCAGTCCTTTATATAGTCATGAGTATTTAAGTAAAACTATACATGTTTATTGAGAGATATATATATATATATATATATATATGCACGGTAGCTTATGAAATAAAACTTTTTATTTAATGTATAAAACATTATAAGCTAAAGATAAGATCTATCTATTTTAAACTATCTGATTTTAAAACTACTTTGAATATATAGGTTTATTAAAAATGTATTTGCTTATTCATGAATGGAAAATCTACAAAGTTTTGCTAAATGATATTTAAAAATATAAATAAAAATAATTGGATGGCTTAGTAGTTAGTATGCATATCACTGAATTCAATTGATTGCTTTTGGCCAAATTTAGCATTAAAAAAATCAAATCATGCAAGTGCTTTGCTTGTTTTTTTTTTGTTTTTTTTTGTTTTTTTTTTATTACTGACAAGATTTGACAGCTTTTACTTTACATATTTTCAAAATGTTCTTACACTATATATATATATATATATATATATATATATATATATATATATATATATATATATATTCTAAATATTGAAGATTTGTGTATAATATAAGAAGATATATGTATGCAAAAGTATAAATGCACATTAAATTTTCAAATCGCATAAATGCCAATAGTACTACATACAGTTTCCAAATTTCTAGAGGAGTGAATGGTGTGATGGTGCTGCTTTCCTCATAGAGAGTGCCCAACCAATTTTAGTTTACTGACTAATAGATAAAGCCTGAAACAAACAAAGCACTTGCATGAAATTAATGATTTACAATGGTGACAATTTATCCATCACACACTGTAGATAGATATAAATTAACAGTTTGAACATGAAGTTTCATTCATCCACTATATTCTATAGATACTGAACTTTTTAGTTTACCATTTATTTGAGTCTTTTCAGAATTCTCTTAATGAAAACAAAATTTCTATTCCTTGGAAGATTGCAAAAAGCACCTCAAGCAGTTCCTTTGCCAAGAAAGATTAAAATTTGATGGAATTATGAAGTTGCTTGAAAGATGGTTGGAAGAGTTGCTTGAGTTTGTTAAAAGGCTTTGCAGTACAGTCTTTCATTTTATCTTTCATGACCTGATTGACCCTTTCTCATTTTATATGAAAAATACTGAATATCTTCATGCACTAACTGCCCGATAAGAAACTCAGACACTCTCATGTCCCTGGCTATGGACCTAATTGACTTGCTGGGATCATTGTCAATTGTACTCCAGATGTCAACAAGAAATTTGGGAAGATAGTAAAAAAAAATAGTAAAGTAAAAAATATAATTTTTCTTTGTTCAATATAATGAGGAAAAAAAGTGAAACATTTTTTGTAAAATTGAACTGGAAAATGTAAAGTGGTTTCTAATTCAGTTAATAGTTCTATGTAATTGGGTTTTATAGAAGTTTCATTAAATTTGCATCTAAAACCTGGGAGGCATGCTTAATGGTTATTGTCAGAGAAAATGGAATTGATATCTCTAATTTAAATCCTGGGGCAGCTGTTTACATTTCACTTTGCTCTCATGCCCTCGTAAAAGGCATGAATCAAGCTGTTCTCCCCACAGCTGTGGGTAAATAGTTGGGCAGACTGGGTTCTTTATGAATGTAAGCTTTGAATTCATATCAACTTTACTCTGATCAAAAATTAATTTTGTACTACATCCTATTCATTGCAGATGGGTTGGGTAAATACCTACAGTATATTTAGATAGATTTGTTTTAAATGTGAATTAGGGAATAATGTTCTGAAAATAGTTTCCACCCACAAAGAGGTGGATGGGAAATATTGCTGCTAAAATAAATACCCAGTTTTAATGTTAAAGACCTAATAGTTTGGGGGGAGGGAGTATGTATGTATGTGTGTGTGAGAAAAATGAATCAAATATGTTAAAAAGATAAACGGAAGAAAAATATGTACTTTGGTGTGTAAATAAAATAAATTTTCATCCACACCAAAGTATATATTTTTCTTCCATTTATCTTTTCAACATATATTATGTTATATTATATTATTATAATAATGTGTTATAATATATTCAAATTCAACTATGTAGAAAGATCAGTTCATATTTCAATATTATCTTTGTAGTGAACTTCTTTCTACATGAGGATCCCCCCCCCCAACACTGAGTCTTTCTAAGATTTCTATTGTCTTGTGTTAAACTACATAATTAGCAATTTTCCTTTGCCAATATAAAAGATTGGACCAGATTATTTACAATCCTTTTATATTTAGAAATGAAACATTTTAATTAAGGACTTCAAACAAATGTGTTCTTTTCATTTTATTAACACAATAAATGTGTATAAATTGTATCATTAAAACATGTGAATTGACCACTAAAATATTTTAATGTACAGCACAGTAAGTTATAGTGAAATTGGGTAGGGTCTAATAGTGTTTAACTTAATTATGGATGGTGGGCATGGAATTAGAACATTTTAACTCTTATAAAAATAAAAATTAAAAAAATAGAATAAAATATAACATATCAACTTAAGTTATATTCTATTGGTAGTATAATTAATTTTGTAGATTTATTGCGTCAATTTATTTACTTTAATTTAAAAAAGAAAAAAAAAACGATTATATTTGCTGCTGCTTTTTTTTTTTTTTTTTTTTTTTTTTTTTTTTTTTTAATTTTATTTTATAAGAAATTCATCTGTTTTGGTTTTGTTATAGTGAAGGGGATATGTATGATACAATAAAATATCTTATTTTTCTAATTTCAAAGTATAATTTAGAATCTATGTAAACATGGCTTAGGTTATTTCATTGTTTAATTCTATTTGTATCTAAAGTTGTAAAAATATCTGATCATGCTGACACCTTTTTTTTTTTTTTTTTTTTTTTACGAAGACCATTATTGAATCATGTCTTGTTTCAAAAGATTGAAATGCTTTCATATATATATATATATATATATATATATATATATATATATATATATATATAAAGCATTAACATTTTTCTTCATTATTTTTATTTGAATATATTTTATACTTTTTTTCTGAAAATGTTGTGTAATTTTTGTTTTACCCACTTATATATTCTTTCCATGGTAATCCAAATAAACATACATAGGTATCATGTGTATTTCGAATTGATATAGATTTATTTAGTTTATATTTTTTTTTTTATTTTAAATCTATATAATTCTGAATATGTAGATGGTATAGATTATATTATTTTTTTGCTTTTGTTCTGCTTTTCTGCTTCATTTCAGTATTTTTTTTATTTTTTTATTCATTTATGTTGTCTGACATCTTCATGATTATTTGTTCATTTCTGCTTTTATAATTGTTTTTCATTTTAACCTTTTTAAAGTGTCAAGGTTGGTATTCATGTTGTAATTCATATACTTCATATCCACAATCTTTAAAAAAGAGAAATGTGTGTGTGTGTGTGAGTGAGTATATATATGTGTGTGTGTGTGTGTGTGTGAGGATGCTGGAATTATGTACTTGTCCATTTTTAAATAGATTTTTTTTTCCCCAGAATATTTTTATTAGAAATTAAGCTAAACATAATTCTTATTTTATGAGGCATAAAAATCAGTATAAAATTTTTTGAACTATTTATTTAATGTAAAGGATTGGAGAAGCAGGGACGAACTCATAAGAGATGTACTCTTATGGACCCCCACACATGGCCGTGCAAAAGCAGGACGACCAGCACGAACATACATTCAGCAGCTATGTGAGGATACGGGATGTTGTCCTGAAGACCTGCCTAGGGCGATGAACGATAGGGAGGAGTGGCGAGAGAGGGTCAGGGATATCCGTGCTACCAGCGCGATATGATGATGATGATGATGATGATGAAAGGATATATAATGCTTACTCATAAGAGCCATTAAATTCTTGGCTTTCAGATAGTGTAGCTAGAATCCTGTGGAGTGGGGAGCTCAACTATTAATACTTTTGACCCTTGGCTGAAATAAAAACTCACACACACAAAGAATAGAGGACAAAACACATTCAACTTTGAAAACAGCTATCTCATCATTCCATTAAAAGAAATATCAGGTTTATGGTAAAATAAATGCGCGGCCCAAACTATTAGACTTACTGTGCATAGTAAAATGATGTTCGGTCAAATGTTATAATTGTTAGATTCTTTATTTGTATACTATAGTTGAACTGCAGAATATGCTGACTGCATCTCTGCAGTGGGGTAAGACTGAACCATTTGATGGTGAAGCTCCAAGCTTTAGCAGTTGTGGAGTACCCTTTCATTGCTATTACTCCCAAGTCCACTCAGACTTGGAGGGGTAGTACATGTTAAGCTTTCATCTATGGGTCAAGTAAAGTAAGTAAACTTGGCGACCATAGTCAAGAGTGACCAGCAACAGCTACTACACCTCACTGTAGAGGAGGGCACTAGTCCTTTCCCTGGGTTGCTCCACTTTACCCTTGATACGTACCTTATATTGCTGAGTGTTAAGCAAAGAGGTATCAAGTATCATTTTTATAGTCTCCCGAACCATTAGCAAATACTCTACCCACTAGGCCAATGAGACAGTATGAGTCAAGTAGAACTTTTTAATTATTTATTCACTGTGCTTGAAACCATTCAACTGTGCAAACAAATGATCAATATTAAATTGAATTATTAGTGTTAGATAGGAATACTTGAAACCATTTTACTCTGTGCAAACAAATGATCTCTGGCTCATTTGTTTTAAAAAAAAAGTTATCTTCAAACAATTTGCTTAAAAATCATATGTACAAACAGAATTTGGCATTAAGTAACCATCAAGTGTTGATATACCATTAAACCAAATAACTTAACCTAACCTACAGAGCCATTGGCCTAATGAGTGGAGTGTTTGCCAGTGGTCCAGGAGACCAGGGTTCAATCTCAGGTTGAGTCATACCAAAGACTCAAAAATGGTACTTGATGCCACCTTGCTTAGCAATCGGCACTATAAGATAAGGATCAAGGGTAAAGTGGAGCATTCCTGGGAATGGAGTAGTGCCGTCCCCTATACCTCAGTGTAGTAGCTATTGAAAAGGGAGCTTTCAGGTCACCCTCGACTAAGGTCACCAACTTTGCTTACTTATTATTCAGCTCGGTTATTTCATGTGTTCAATTTTATAAGATATTGTCATAATAATTATTCAAGATGCTCACGATGCAATTTTTATTATTATAAGGAATTAACTCAACAAGCAGTTAAAATCCTGGACAAGGTTGTCTGTGTTTCATTTGGGCAGACTGGACTCTTTCAGTCTAAGTAAAGCAAATGGTCAAGAAGGGGAGAAAAAAAACACTCTGAATTCAAAACTTGAGGTATGCTATTTAGAGAATCTATTGCATACTGGTTCACTGTTCTATTATCAGCCATCCAGCCACTACATATAACTCACCTGTGTTGACAGTCTAGTGGTTAAAATCTTTAACAGAACTGTTTGGCACTTAAACATGATCTTTGTCTGAAAAGCTGGAGAATTAAGCTGCTGAAATTACACCTTTGAAGCTTAGAGTTTATTTTTTGATAATATGGGAACATTTACATCTCTGAAAATTATTCATTATTTCTTTTTTTTTTTTTCTTTTTTCTTCTTAATTCTATCAGCCATGATTCATACTTGAAAATAACTTTTTCATGTTAAGTCATATAATATATATATATATATATATATATATATATATATATATATATATACATACACATGGTCTTCATTAGTCTATGCCTGCCTCCATTTTTAATTTTCTATTCATTGACTCTCATTCCTTTCATAAGTTTCACGAATTCAATTGGAGGTGTAGATGCTAAATCATATACATGTTTTTTGTCTTTGAATCGATTCTGCCTCATCTATTCATCAGTCTTATGTACCTATTTTTAATTTTACATCTGGTGATGAGGCTCCAGTCTTTGAGTTTGTGGAATGTGGAATGCCCCTTTATTACATTACTCTTGGGTCTCCTCCAACCCAGGATAGTAGTACCTGCTAGGGTCCTATCCATGGGTCAAATAGACCTGTTCAATCTTTTAATAGGGATTATTGATATTCAATAAAATTATTTGTCCTAAATAGTAATGCTTAAAAGAGTCTAACTATACACAAAAAAAATGAGCTCTGGCTTGTTTAAAAATAGTGTTAGCTACCAACTACTCTTTTAAAAATTATATTCAGTATATGTGTATAAACAGTATTTGGCCCAGTCAGCTGGGGCTGTAGAATACACTGACTGCTTCTCTATGGATGGAGTAAGACCCCTTCTCATTGGGTGTCCTGGATATGATACTAAACAATCTGATGGTGAAGTTCCAGTGATGCTAGAGCTTTGGGAAATGTGGAGCACCCCTTCACTGCCATTGCTCCCAGGTCTACCTGATAGGGCCTATCTATGGGTTAAACAGAATACTTATGCTTAAATGAATTGTTTGAATTAAAACTGTTTGACTAAATAGCTTAAATAGAAATGTTTTTGACAATTAAACTGTACTTGCATTTAAACTGTGTTCTTATGCTAAACTGAATTGTTTGAAATAGAACTGTTTTTAACATTGAAACTGTACTTACACTAAACAGAATTGTTTAATATAGAACTGTTTTGACATTTAACTGTGTGTAAACAAAATCTGTACTTATACTAAACTGAAATGGCTGAATTAGAACTGTTTTGACAATTAGACTGTGTACTCATGCTAAACAGGATTGTTTGAAATAGAACTATTAGCATAAAAATTGACTTGGTATTAAATAACCTACAATGGTATATATGCCATAAAGCCCATCCAACCAACAGGGTTTGGCATTAAATAACCTTCAAAGGTTGATATGCCATAAAACACAACCAACCAATAATTTTCTATTTTCCTTTTTCATAATTCTTCTAAGTTTGAGTGGGGTATGGGGGTACTAAATCATATGTAAATGTTTTTTATTTGTTTATGAATCTATTCTGTGATCCTTTTCATCAGTCTTATGAAAATACAATTGGAGTTGATATTTCTAACAACATTTCTTTCATCATTATTAAATAGTCCAATCATAATGAGCTACAAACATGAATAAACGAATTTCTCATTATCAAGGTCATATATAGATATCCCACCTGTCTATTTAACAGTGCAGATCGTAGGATAAATAATTCATAAATATTTATGTTAATTCATGTTTATTCACCTAGATGTTGATAAGTTTAATGTGGTACAACACACAATTATACATTTTTAATGGTGTATAAAGAAAAATATTGATTTAATTTTATAGCTATACTTTAAATTCTTATAATTGACTGCATAAATTAAAGATAAAAAATTTTCTATACTGTATATATTTGTTGTTTTTAATATATTTATAAGTTAAAACTGCTAAAATGTGAATTAACCCATATTATAAACATTTTATATTAGTTAATGTCGTTGATTCCTCGTTGTGTAGTGACTAATGTGCTGGGCTGCAAGTTTGAACTCTACTTGTGCTATTACATTAACTTTTGGGCTAATAAGGCATGAACCCTCATTATTCCCCCCTCCTACCAAGCTATGGGTTAAATTATAACATTACTGCTCTTCTGCAAGGGTGGCTTTGGCATTAAATAACCTGTGAAGGTTGATATGTCATTAAACAAACCAAAACATATCATTTTTGTACAGATTATTAATAGATGTACTTAATCTGTGTGTGTGTGTGTATATATATATATATATATATATATATATATATATATATATATATATATATAAGAAACTTATTTATTGATTTCTGTTGAAAATCAATCTAAAATTAATCTTTCAAGCCAACATGAATTTTTACATTTAAAATGAGCTTGATTCTGAGTTCTCTGTGAATTCTCCAGAAGTGCCTTCTAGATTAAATTACTCAATGTGTATATATATATATATATATATATATATATATAATATTTGTGGTTGGGCAGCAGTATTTCATTTAAGCATGTTTGATTAAATAATAAAGACACATTTTGTCTATGTAATTTTATTAAGATCTTTTCAAGTTTCCTGATAAGTATCTTGGTTTTAGGTTAGAATTGGTGGATGAATTTACCAAAAAAAAAAAAAAATTTCTATATGTAAAAGCTCTGTCATTTGACATTGCGCACTATTTGATAATACTGCAACATTTGGTCCTTCATTAACTCACCAATTGAGCTAGTAAGAACCATCAACCTCTTTAATATATAATGTGCTACCAGCCTTGCTCCTGAAAATTTCCATAAGTGTCTATAGCAGGTTCAATACAGAGGTTTGATGTATTTCTTACCTGTTATATAAATAAAAAGGCTACTTGATAGGTGTTATCATCACTTGCTTTCTTTGAAAACTACTAAATACATAGAGAAATATTTTATTATTTAGATTTTTTTTAGATAAATAGATAAAACTGGATACTTTTGCACACTCTAAATAAAATGTGAAGTGTGTGTGTGTGTGTGTGTGTGTGTGTGTGTGTGATTTCTAAATTTCAGTATTTAGATTTTTATCAGAAATTGTGAAGACACTTAAAATGAAAATTTTCTTGAAGTTGTACTGATTGATTCTGGTATTCAGAATATTTTAGATTCTGAAGATGTTTTGTAATTTCCAAAAATTAGCATGAAATATTTCTAATGAAAATTTTCAAATATATTCTTTTTCAAACAATCAGTGTATTCAGTAATATATATATATTTCAAATCCTATAACTGATTATTTTTTTTACTAAATCTAAAACAAGTCAGCCTTTTTCAGGAAATAGAGGAACAGTAACTGATTTAAAAAAAAAAAAGAAAAAATGTCAAACATGAAATGTTTAGTTAAAACACATTTTTGTGTGCATATATACTGTGTAATGAATGACATTTTAACACCAATTTTTCCACCTCAAAAACAAAATATTGAAATATTTTTGTGGGCTAGCATAACCAAAAGTTAGAAGTCATTCATTACATGTAAAAATGATAAAAACACCTTTTTTGTATCTAAAAATTTGGGGTTGTTCATTATAAGTTGTTCATTACTTAAGTATACATAGAATGTCTGTCCTGTAATAGTTTTTACATTTGCATATATGATCGTATATTAAGTGTAACAACTATTGAGACATAAGTATTGGAATAAGTTAATCAACCTGAGAAATCTTAATTTTCTCCTACGTTTGAAATGCAGTTTTCTATTTTCTTACTGTTTTCTTTTTGTTCTTTTGCAGTCATGTGACCGTATTATTGTTTCCTCCATCTACCGATTGTCTGTCAAGTTGAAAGCTGCAACTGACCGGACAGTTCAGAGATTAAAGCAAGTTTCTTTTCATTTTATATCACAGTAAATAATGATTTTTACCATTGGTCCAGGTTAAAAGCATAGTAAGTTTTAGTAAATTGGCCTGGCTTTGGTGCCTTTTAATAAAACTTTTCTCATTCCCCTATTATATCAACATCAGAAAAATAAGATCAGGATAAAAAAAAGTTTGGCTTTGGATTTCTTTTACAATGCTCTTAACCTGAACTACATAATATTATGTAAGGATATTATGTAATGATATTATGTAAGACATTATGTAAGGATATTATATAAGGATATTAATATTTTTTCTCTGCTATAAAATGTCTTTTTTTTCTTTTTTTTCTTTTTTTTTTTTTTTTTGGTTCTCTCTTAAGTGACCAAACAGGCTTCACAGAAAGGAAAGGTTCTCAATTGAATTTTAAAATAAAAATTAATCAATTACTAATTCTTATTTTAGAATAAAATTCTTAAAGATCAATACATGTAAGTTCAATAAGTAATCTATCTAGATTAAGTAGAATGAAAATTAGTTCCAATCTTTTTCTAGGAAGTCTGTGAGTTGGAAGTTTTGTACATGAATTGATTCTTTGAATTGAATGTCCTAGCAATTCAGCCAACTTATATATATAAATTCAGAAGAACACATGATCCCAAAACCTCTGAACTAAAATCCTAGTATTTTGTCAATGTATGTGTGCTATATACTTGAAAGGAAATTTTCCTTAGTATATATAGCTTAACTTGACCTCATAAGATAGATGTCATTACAATTAATCAATCTTAATTATGTTTCAATGAAAGCAAGGCAAGTATGTAATCAGGTCATGTGAATTTAAATACATGGTGTGATTAAGTGTGTTAGTTTTTTTTTTTTTTTTTTTTTTTTTTTTTTTATGCACTCTCTCTCTTTTTTACTTGACCATATTGAAGATTCAGGAAGATCAAAATAAATTATCTAGTCATTCATCCTTTTATTTTGGCAGTTGTAGGAGGGCAGTACCAACAAACTTTAGCATCAGCATTAAACTCTTGCCACTTATACTAGGGCCAGATTTCAATATAAAAAAAACACACATTTTATTTAAACTTTTAAATACTATCAATTGGTAATGTTTCAAGAGTGTTCAATGCGACTAGCATGATGTCAATTACATTTAGCACAACTGCTATCCTGACTGGCCATCTCTTTTTATTTTTTAATATAATTATTATTATGATACCCACAAACATTGGAAAGTAAATAATTTTTGTAATAGTTGTATAAGTCATCTATTGATTTAATTTTTTTAATGTATTTTTATTTTATTGTATTTTTTACTTATAAAATAATGACCCTATTAGGTGTGAGAAAATAGGAATCAAATTATTTCCAATCCACAGTTTGAGCGGAAAGGATTGAAAATATATTGCCTCTTAAGAACAGCAAGAGGAAACTTTGAAATAGCAATTCAACCTCTTGAGACTCGTTTCATAGATTGTTAGTCTTTGAACCAATCTAGTTGAGTAGGGAGTTGTTTGAGGAACTAGGACATCAGATGTTTCAACCACAATAAGTTGTATAAAAGTGACCAGTACTTATCCAGTCAGCAGGGACTGTAAAATATGCCAACTGCATCTCAGCAGAGGAGTAAGACCACCCCACTCCCCTGGATATAACCCTAAACTGCATCTGATGGGGAGGCTCCAGTCCTGGAGCTTTGAGGAATGTGGAGTACCTCTTTATTGCCATTACTCCCAAGTCCACACTGACTTGGAGTGGCAGTACTCAGACTTCTTTGTCAAATAGAACTGTTTAATCATTTTATGTTGAAAAGAATTGTTATTGACACTATCCAGGACACTCAATGGATATGAATTAGAATTATTTGTGTTGAATTGTAATACTTGAAACCATTTAAGGGTGTACAAATAAAACTATTAGTGTTAGTAATACTTAGAACCATTTAAGGGTGTGCAAACAAATGAGCACTGGATCATTTCAAAATTTTTACTTACAAACTATTTGTTTACAAATTGTGTCGTCAATATATTTGTATAAACAAGATTTGGCATTAAATAACCCAGAAGGGTAGTTATGCCACTAAACCTGACCAACTAATGATCTTCAGCTTGCTTGGCAATGATTAATGGATCCAGATGATTAATTTTTATATAACAGATAAATATAACTTTTCTAGTTAATTTTTATTTGAGAAAAATATTTGAGAATGAAGACGTAGTTCTTGCTTAAGAACACTATAATTTTAAAAAATATAATATTCTAAAAATTGTTCCAAGGAAAACCTATTGATAAATAGACAAAGGCTTTTTTTTTTCCTTTTTTTAATCAGTAAAATCAATTTTTACAAAACTACCTTTTAAAAGTTAGTCAGTTGATGAGCTCTAACAATAGAAATATTTTGTTTCATAAAATGGATTGGATTGCTTATTAAAGCATTGAGGAAAAAATACATCTGTCACATAGAAACCACATTAGTCATGTCATAATTTTCTTTACAAAATGAAGCTTTCAAATTACTGAGTGTAGAATTTTTCTCCCTTTTGTCACTATCATAATTAAAGAACATAATTTTACAACTGAAATATAATCATTTTATAATGTATTAAAAATTACCAGTCACTTCAGAAGTTCCTCTCAGCAAAAATTAATGTATGAATTATAGATAGTTCTTATATATTAATTTTCTGAAGTGACTGGTAATTTTCAATACATTATAAAGTGATTATCTATATTTCAGTTGTAAAATTGTAAAGTAATTTTTCTCTCAATCTTTGATTTATTTTAGCTTCTATAATTTTGGTATTGCAGTTTCAATTAAAAAAAAAAAAAAAAAAACTAATTTTATTTGCAAAGATATTGAAAAAAAATTATGCCATTGTTCTTCCATATCTGCAGTAAAAATAGTAGACTTTTTGAATTATTATTGTTAGTCTATCTACTTGTGTAAAAATGATGAATTTGAAATAGTTATTTGCTAAATTTATCTTAGTTGTGACACAAGGCCAAAAGTTTGGAGCACTCAGTGAGAACAGGACTAGTAAGCAATGGATCGCTAACCAGCACACCACATGAGATACCCATAAATTTGAAATATATTTTTAAATAAGTTATTTGCTTTATATAACATAAAAAGTGTATATTATCTTATGGGTGGTGGGTATTAACATTTTGTATGTGTCAAATTTTCTATATACCTATGAAACTTTAAAGATTCTTAATACAAAAGCTTTTCAGCATTTTAATAGTTATATCAAATGAATATTGTTTGTTGATTTTAGATTGTAAACTAAAATTATTTACATTTTTAATTCTTTAAATACATAAACAATATTTCAGGCTCATGATCAGGTTCAATATAATAACCCTTCACAGACTTTCCTTGAATAGAATGATAGGATGGCTTGGATATCTTTGCTTTAGAGTGGAATTTAATTGATTTTAATGGCATGTCAACTCATCAAGGTTAGACAATCTCATTTATGGTTCATTCAGATTCATATTTTGTGTGTATTGTTATTTCTTAAATTTTCTTTTTGCGTATGACCCTATTAAAAAATTATTCATTAAACATATCTGACCCATAGATGGGACCTTAATAAGTACTATCACTCCAGGTGAGAGTGGACCTGGGAGTTATGGCAATATTCATTTTTATGAATTGCACAATGGATATGATCAAAAATGTTCTTAGTATGAGATGTGAAAAATCTTGTAAATCTACTTGGTTTCTTTCACAAGTGGTGCAGACATTAGAAAATGATGACTGAAGATTAGGATTATCTGTTAAATGATTATCAAGAATCTGATAGTTTAAGTACTGAAATAGATCTATCACCAGTTCATGACAGATGACACAACTGCTGCACTTGACTCCATAAACACCAGAGAGTGAACAAACCATTTCTGCCACTACTTCAGTGTCAGTGATTTGTTAGTGTTTTTCTGATGTGAATGGAGTAGTTTTTATAAAATTAGAACTTTAGCTTTCAAAGTGTTAAAATATAAAATATATTTTTTTATATTGATTTATTGTACGTTATAAATAAACACAAAATGCAGGTTTATTACTTTGATTAGACCCTGTTTTGATCATTCTTATTTTCAAACTATTTCTTTGAGTTGAGATTATATATACATACAGTAGCGAGCATAAAGATCAAAATGATAAGAAAAAGTCTAAGTGTGAAATAACTTTTTATTCTAAAGCTTCATAGAACATTTTATCAAGGAAAAATAAGGATATAAAGATAAATTATATAATTCCAAAATATAAAACTCAAACTTATATATCATTTGAAAAAATAGATGATAAAAAATGTCAGAATGATTAAACCCGTATAATTCAATTATTATTTTGTATTCTCAAAAAATTTTAGTGTAAGAATATAAAATAGGGTATTTTACTAAATTACACCGGCTCTTGCATTGTAAATATGGTGAAAAAAATCTGTGACATCATTGGAACTTAGAAAACTGATAGTCAAGTTGTATAATGAAGATAAACTCTCAGTTGGGGATATTTCAAAAACTGTGGGGAAATTTAAGTGTTATTCATAGTATTTTAAGAAAACCTGAGGAAACTGGGTCATATGTAGAAACCACTTGGCAGGCCTTGGAAAACTACTGCAAGGGAAGACAGATGGATTGGTAATGAATTAAAAAAAAAGGATTGATTTGTGACAGCAACCGCTATCTCTATAAGAGCTAATGCTATCCTTGGCATTAAAATATTAAGGTACACTATTTCCTGAAGACATAATGAAATAAATTTGAACATTTGAGTAGCTTCTACAAGCCTTACATTTCTAAAAAGAACAAAATGAGCATTAAATTTGGTGGAGGAAGTGTGATGGTGTTTGGCATGATTTCTACCCCTGGTACAGGACCTCTTGTCAGGCTACACAGTAAAGTTAAAACAACTATATACAAAGAGATATTGAAGAAACATGTTGTGCCTAATTTTAGAACTGTAATTAATCAACCAGCATTATCTATGCTAGATAACGCTTTGTGTCACACAGCAAAGTCTGTTAAGACATTTCTCTCTGAGGAGGATGTTACTGTTATGGAGTGACCTGCTCAAAACCCAGACATGAATCTTATTGAGAATGTTTGGAAGTTACTAAATGAAAGAGCTAAGGAAAAGAATCCAAGAAATGTTGAATATTTATGAACTGATTTGAAAGGAGAATGGGTGAAAATGTCCATTGATGAATGCAAGACATTAATTCACTCGTAAAGCAAAAGATGTCAAGCTGTTATTGAAAGTAAAGGATTACTCATCAACTACTAATGAATGCTATTTTCATTTTGATATGATGTATCCATTATAATTGTACGATTTATTTAATCATTCTGATATTTTTGATCACCTATTTTTTCGAATGTTATATAATTATTCTTATAACTTTAACCAAATAAGTTTGAGCTTTATATTTTGAAATTATATAATTTACCTTTATAATATCCTTATTTTTCCTTGATAAAATATTCTATGAAGCTTTAAGATAAAAAGATATTTCACATTTAGACTTTTTCTTAACATCGTTCTGATATTTTTGCTTGCTACTGTATATGTATTCATTTGGTCTTTACTTGATCAACAGTCAGGCTAATTTAAATTTTCTGGATTTACTCACAATGATCAATAAAACTTTTACAGAGAATTGGAATCCAGCCCAATGCCTTTCCTGCCAGTTGACTTTATGGATCAAGATTCTGGTGAAATGCCAGCCTGGACATCTGCAAATCGTGAATTAGCTGCAATTCTCTGTAACCTAAGACATATTGAACATCGCATTCGAGGTAAGATTTTTTTTTTTTTTTTTTCCCCCCAATATATGATTATATTTATAAATCAAATATCTTTGCTTTTCACATACATTAACAAAAAAATTACTAATATAATACACTATGAAAGTATAATCTTAACTAATATTTTTTGTATAACATGTTCTTTGATTAGCCTAATTTTGTCAATGACCTAACTAAAAAGTATTTCTTAAGCCTATAGGAATTGAAAGAGCAATTTTTTCGTTATTTCAATATCTATGCTTTTTTTTTTCTTCTGGTTCCAGATTTGAATGAGAATATAATCAGAGGGAAATTACAAAAAGTTAGAATCTGGGTTGGGAAAAGTCACTTAATTTGTTATAATAAAATAAGTAATAGATATATCTAATTAATATCCAGTAAAACTCATCAGATATTATGCCATTTATAAATTTATTTCAACAATTCATTTGTATGAATTGTATCATCTGATGGTGAACAATTTTAATGGAGAATTACCCATTAAAATTCGTATTAACAAATTGTTAAAATAAATTTATAATGGCAGAATATCTGTTGAGTTTTACTTGTTATTAATGATATAATTGCTCTGTGTATGAGTTCTTTATATATTAATAGCCATGTATTGTTCAGCCTGTGAATATTGAATTTTCATATTGAAAATTATCGTATATTCTATAGATTAATTATTCCATAGGAGCCTATATATGAATTATTTCATATGAGTTTAATTTTGGACTTAATTCATATGAACACACACACACACACACACTTGTGTGTGTTTTAGATAGATATCATTTGTCATGTACTGGGTGTTTCGGAAAAATCCATATTTCATAGTCTAATAATTTGACTAATTCTTTTTTCAATTGATCTCCAAATTTTAACAGTGTATATAGAAGCAAGTCAAAATTCTGTTTAAATGCTTTTTCTTTTCAGTGAATAACATTTCTATACCTGAAAAGAAAAAACATTAATTAAAATTTTAAGTTGTTTTTACACATTCTGTAAAAATTTGAAATCATTTAAATGAGAATTGGTGAAATTATTACATTACAAAATTATATAAGTTTTTCTTAAATACCCTATATATATATGTGTGTGTGTGTGTGTGTGTGTGTGTGTGTGTGTGTGTGTGTGTGTGTGTGTGTGATATCTTAGGAGCAAAGGGTTCATGAAGGCAACATATAAACTGTATTAGTTGTCTAAACTCCTGAGATGAAGCTTGAGGATTTTTATCATTGAGGATTTTTATCATTGAGGATTTTTATCATTATCATTTACTATTGTCTTCATCTTTATTGTTATTTCCACAATGTTTTGGCTGATATGTCCTCCGGCCTTCTTCAGGTGTTTGTCTAACTTGGGAACCTACACAGAACTTCACACTACATGCTTTATTGAATCCACGGGATTCGCCTGTTCTGATTCCGTTAACCATAACCGTGTACAAGTGTTAAGAATTCCTATATTGTTACTCACCTGCAGTCAGGATTGAACCTACAACCTCCAGATGGTTGTCTCCTTAGAAGCTTAGGGAACCAATGCCTATAACCATTATGCTTCTAAGGAGACAATCATCTGGAGATTGCAGGTTCAATCCTGATTGCAGGTGAGTAACAATACAGGAATTCTTAACACTTGTACCCAGTTATAGTTAATAGAATCAGAACAGGCAACTCCCATGGATTCGATTAAGGATTTAGTTTAAAGTTCTGTGTAGTTTCCCGAGTTCAACAAACACCTGAAGGAGGCTGGAGGACATATCAGCCAAAACGTTGTGGAAATAACAATAAAGATGAAGACAATAATCTGAAAACCCTTAATGATTAAAAAAAAGCCCATAAACTGTATGCCTAACTTTTTCCCAGGATAGATATCTTTTTGTAATGTAAAATTATTGATAATTTTCACTATCCTCTTTGTATTTGTTTGTTTTAGTGTGCTTGCTTTCTCTCCCCCCCCCCCGTTTTTTCACATAATTGTTAAAAGCAAAATTATTTAGGGAGTTTAAGAAGGAAAACACTTGTTTAACAAGAAAAGAAATAGAAGTGAATTTAGTGGCTTCCTGACTGCCTTTGAGTCAGGAGCATGAGACAACATAAGACTGCCTTGAGTTCTAGCTATTGATTTTGTCTTCCCTGTTTTATTATTCCCTTCAGACTGGATGCATGAAAAAGACAAAGTGGGGGTCTCGGAGAGAAAGCTGATAAAAAGCAGAAATTCTTTTGCTTTCCAGCTGATTTAAGCCAGCAGATCCTCTACTGAAGTAATGATGTTTTTATTGCCTTGTGCAGCTGAAATCAAAGATTTTCCTCTTCAAAGGACTTATAGTTAGACAGATTTAGATTTTTTTTAAAAACTTGTATTATTTATTTCTGAATAACATTTTTTAAGTTATTGTTCACAGTGAGCAAAGATATAAAACAATGGAAAAGTTCAGATTTGTTGAATTGTTAAATCTGAAGGTTTTTGATTCTTCTGAAAAAAAATTTCTGATGAAAGCATTTTTAACTTTGGATATGTTTAAAAACTTGTTAGATTTGTATGTATTTACCAACTCCCTCTGCCTGGGCAGGATCTGACACAGGGTCAATTTTTAAGCAGTTTAACCGGTCTGGATTTAGAGTTTTCATTCTCCTAGACTGAATTCTTCAGCCTTGGTTAAGCAACCAGTTTCCCCTACTATTTATCCATAGCTGAAGGGAGAATAAGAGGATTCATACCTTTCCCAAAGGTATTAATATACTCTTGGGAAAGGTATGAATCCTCTGTGAAATGCAGTTAGCTTCATCCAGGATTTGAACTTGTGTTGTTATGTCCATTTCCTACGATGATAACCATTACACCACTGCCACCTCCTTGTTGGATTTGTGTGGTTTGAAATGCAAGCTGAAATCAGTTTATACAAATCAAGCATTCAAGAAGTCAGAGAGATAATACACAAACTAGAACTATAGCAAGCTCTTGCAAAGGTCACCAAATTACTGTCTGATTATGACCATACCTGCTACAGATGCTTCTTGTGAAAGATCCTTTTCTTCAATAAAGCATGTAAATAATTATATGATGTTTCCAAAGTGAACAGTAATTAATTAATTTAATTTTCATTTCTATGAATAAAGACCTTTTTGAAGATGATGGTAGAACATTGTGCTGATACTTTTTACAACAAAGTGATTGATGAATTTGCCAAAAAGTAACAAAGAATTAAACTGAATTACAGATGAATTTTAACAATTAATTATTTTTAGATTTTCTTATTTCCTTGTTATCAATATTGGTCATCATCATTGCCAGGTTATTACTAATGGTTAGAGGAGACATCAAGTTCAGTGGAGAGGGGTATCAAATGGGACCTATTGGTAGAAATATATTTTCTCACATTAAAATTAGTTCATGTCACATTCACAGATGAAGGAGGCAAATAATTTTCTAGGGTTGTAGAATAAGGTTCTTTTCCCTCTCTGCCTTGGTGATTAACTTGCCTAATGGACTGTGTGTCCTGGTTCCCAAGTACCTCTTTGCCACTGAGAGATATACACACACACACACACACACACACACACACACACACACACACACTACGTACTTGGTGACTGTCGGTTTCTTGCTTAAGCAATTGTCAGACCCATGTTTCAATTAGCATGTTGTATCTCTAATTTATTTAGTTTATTCTTACTAAGCCTAATCTTTTCTTTGTTCAATAAATTTCTTCTACATATCAACAAGTATCTGCATTCAGTTTTTCTATCTCCATATTTCTTGGGACTGTTGCTCTTTTCTCTTTTTTTCTTCTCGCACACTCACTGTGAATGTAGGCTTTTATCTTGGTGACATTCATTTTATTAATTGTATTGCATTGAGTGATGTGTAAAATGTTCTGTTAATTATGGATTATGTCCCTTTATCTTTAATTTTTATTTAAAAAATTTTTTTTTTTTCACTAACAAAATTCTGCTAGATTTTTTTTTTAATTACTGACTTCAATATGATATTAATTTTCATGCTGAGATTACTTGCTTTAGTTACCATATTTTCCAGAGGTGTTCTATAACACTTTTAACCCCTTCATTTCAAAATGAACAGTAAATTCTTTGTTTTTATATTTTCTCATCTGATCTCTTAATCTCAGTTAATGTGGGTTAAGACTTTTCTGAAATGTGTAATTCCAAAGTAACCTTCAGTAGCAACATTTAGACTCTCATTATCTCATTAGAGTTAGCCATGTCCTGGATATGACACTAAACTGAATCTAATATTGAGGCTCCAGTCTAGGAAATTTGGAGGGTATGGAGTACCCCCTTATTACCATTACTTCCAAGTCCATTCTCATCCAGAGTAAGTAAGTAAAGTAAAGTTAGCAACTGTAGTCGAGGGCCACCGTAGTTGAGGTCTACTTTTTCAATCGTTAATACACCAAGGGGTAGGGGAAGGTGCCCGTGGTGTAATGGTTATTGTGGTAGGAAATGGACACGGCAACACGAGTTTAAATCCTGGACGAGACTATTAGCATTTCACATAGTACTAATACCGTTGGGAAAGGTATGAATCCAATTGTTCTCCCTCCAGCTATGGGTAAATAGTAGGGCAGAATGGGTTCTTCAGCCTTGGTGAGGCAACTACTCTAGGAGAAGGAAAACTCTGAATTCCAACCTGTTAAACTCCACTTAAAAATTGACCTTGTGTCATATCCTGCCCGAGCGGAGGGGTTGGGTAAATATGGGTAGGGGAGGGTGCTAGCAAAATTAAAAAATAATGTAAATATGACTATACAATAACTACTATTCCCTAACCTCATGGCATAAAATTACCCTAGATGTGTTGATATGCCATTGGAATCAAAGAAGTTAGTCTTCTGTATAAAGAAATGACAAAAAATTTCAATAAACCATATTAGAAGATAATGTTGAAATCAAATTTGCAATCTGTTATACAGTAATTCAATAAAAATAATCATTTTCACCTTCTATGATGTAACAACATTAGGAAAAAATTAAACTTCCCAAACAAAGAAATCAGTCTTCAGAATTAGTTTATAATGATAGAAATAAATTCACAAAAAAGAGTAATATTTTGTTACTATAACAAAACCTGATGAGGGGGTGTCCTCGTGGTGTAATGGTTAAAGTGATTGACTGCGGAATCGTAGTACGCGAGTTTGTACTCCAGTCGTGCTATTACATTCACTTTCGGGCAAATACCCTTGGGAAAGGTATGAACCCCTTTATCCTCCCAGCTATGGGTTAAATAGTACCACTACTGTTCTTCTAGGAAAATGGCTTTGGCATTAAATAACCTGTAAAGGTTGATATGCCATTAAACAAAGAAACCAAACCAAACCAAAACCTGATGAAAGGTTCAAGGAAAGATGGCATAGATGAAAAATTGCACAATAAGCAAAACTTGCCAGTATAAAATTCTCATCTATATTTTTTGTTTTTTTATAAACCTTAAAGATATTCAAACCATAAAAATGTGATTTAAAGAAAAAAAATCTTTACTAAATGATTAAAAAGAAATAAGAATTAACTTATTACAATCTCTAACTAAAAGTATCTATAGTTAATTATTGAATACAAGTTAACTCTTGATTTTTTACTTTATGAAATTAATTTTTGAAGCCAAGAAGTTTTAGTACTTTGAATTATATTTTAATTTCAACTTTATAAATATTTACCCAACCCCTCCGCTCGGGCAGGATATGACACAAGGTCAATTTTTAAGCTGAGTTTAACAGGTTTGAATTCAGAGTTTTCCTTCTCCTAGACTACTTGCCTCACCAAGGCTGATGAACCTAATCTGTCCTATTTACCCATAGCTGGAGGGAGCTATTTCAACTTTATAAAATTACTAACATAAAGATCAACACAATTTTTTATTTTGCCTAAAATTTAGGTTTATAATAAGTTTTCCTTATAATTCATATTAATAGATCCTTTTATATTTTAAAAATTTATCAAGTACATTATACCATATTCAATTCACTAAAAATAGTATGGCATCAAATTTCATCTTAAATCATTATTGGTGTTCTTCCTCCCTGGCTCTTTGTTCATCTACCTGTCTGTCTCTCTGCATAATCAAAATTAGAATATAATACCCCTTTGTTGAGAATGAAGGATTTTAAAAATTTACAAAAGAACAATTTCATCTTATTGTATATATTTTACAGGCTATTGCAATGTAAAATGATTATTTGGGTCTAATTAATTTCAAAGCAAAAACTTCATCAGAGATTTTTTAGTATGAACTTGGTGTTGTATATTCAAATTTTTGGGATGTTGAAAATATGGTATCACGTGGGGTGTTGGAATGCTATGTTGGGTATTGTAACCATAGTGCCATGTGGGGTGTTTAAACACCATGTGGAAGAGACAGGACTTCAGTTGTTTTAATCCATTAAATTTTTTTTTTTTTAAATATTTATTTAAAGAATGTGCATGTTAATTGATGATATATTCAGTATTTAACTGAAGTTACATCATTTCCGCATGGTGTTTAAACACCCCATGTGGTGCCATGGTTACAACATCCAACATAGTGTTCCAACAACCCATGTGATACCATGTTTACAATGTCCAAAAAAATTTGAACATACAACACCGAGTTCATATCAAAAATAGAATTAATTGGAATTAATAAGACCCGAATAATTATTTTGCCTTGCAATAGCCCTCTAAGCAAATATAATAAAATAATTTATGCAATATTTCAAGCAAATAATAAAAGAACAATTATTTTAAATGATACCAAAATCTTATATTGTTCATATGCCATCAAATTTTCATATTTATTACTAAAAAATTTTTATAATCATACAAAAATTGGCACATCATAAGGAAGATTTTTATAAGGGAAATACATTTAGAATGTTCTAATTTGAAGAATAAAGCAATTTCCAATTCATTTTGTAACTGAATGATAGTTTTCTGAGACCTGCATTTAAATTGAATATTTTTTTTAATCATTCAAATCTCTTATATATACTATTCTTCACTGATTAGATACCATTATGAACTATTTTTACAGTTAAAACCCAACAACAGATTCATGGGCCATCTAGCATTTATTGTATTGTTTATCTACTTTGTTGCACACTTATCTGTGCATGAATCAAATTGAAAATAATTACAATCAATTCTTACTAACTAAACAGATTGAGCTCAAATTCAATGAGATTTGTCCTTTTTGGTAAAATTTACAATGTGTTTTATTAAAATGTTATTAAAGTCATTGGAATATAAGTACTACCAATATATGCTGACCTGTTTTTGTGTTTTGTTTTTATTTATATATATAATCTTTTAATATTGATTTCTTTTATGTCTTTTGTACAGTCATAGATCAGGCCTTATTTCCAGACAAAGAAGGAAATGAAATTGACGGACTTGCCCATCAGCGAAGAGAGAAAGAGAGAAAACTCCATTACTTACAAGAAATTGAAAGGATACGGACAGAAATTGCTGGTTTTCAACCTATTGACAATCCTGAAGACAAATTGTGGAAAGATGAGGAAAGAAAGATGGGTAACATGGAGGGCAGTTCCATTTGCAGTGGTGAAGAAGAACTCTTTTAGTCATTGGCAAAAACAAACAAAAAAATTACAAAAAAATACAAAAAACAAAGAACAACACTTTAACTCCCGCCTCCTGATTTTACCAAATATAAAATTTGGTAACTGTTATAATTACTAAAGTTCAAATAAATGAGAAAAAAAATAGTAAAAATTTAAAAATGTTATCATTTACCTTATACATTTTATTTTTTATTTTTGTATTGTTTGTTTCTGTGTCCTGTTGCAGATTTATTTTTTAGATTGTTCTTTAGATTTGAGAAAATAATAGTAATAATGATGATGATTATAATAATAATATTGAGATGAAAGAAGAAAAATGTTAATAGTATTTATTTATTTAGTTATTTATTTTTACCTAATATATTTGTAACCAGTATGTAAGTTATTTTAATTTTTTTTTCTTTTAAACTTGTCAGTTTTATAAGGAAATGGATGAATTACCCAAATTTTTATTGAAATTAATAAAGTCACTTTTGAAAAATACTTGTATAATAGTTATTATACTGACTTAGATTTTTTTTTTTCAATTCAATAATAATTGCATATGTTAAGTGTTTATTACATGATCAAATGTTTTAAATACTAAAATATGTTATGTAGAATAGTCACTTAGTACATTTGAGAACTAAATTTCTATAGCAATAGACAAGTTTATAAGAATTAGTTGTCATTGTAGATGTTTTTAGTTCTGTTTTACAAACTTTTTATTGCTCAGTGGTCCATGTACAGTATTACCCATAAGAGTTTTTTGTGTGCTTGTGTTATATTTTTTTATAAAAAGTTAATTTTCTTTAAAGCAAAAATTTTATTTCTAGTGATCTGTTAAACAATCACAATGGATATTATTAGGTATTATTTATTACTAAACTTTATTTCATTGAAACTCTAAACCAAAAATAGGAATATGTAGCGGTCCAAAAATAAGTACACCTCTTATATATATTATTAGGCATTATTTATTACCAAACTCTATGGCATTGAAACTCTCTAAACCAAAAATAGGAATATGTAGCAGTCCAAAAATATGTACACCTCTTATATATATTATTAGGTATTATTTATTACCAAACTCTACAACACTGAAATTCTCTAAACCAAAAATAGGAATGTTCGCTGTCAGAGAACTTGTGTAATGTAGTTAAATTGAAAGTAGGAAAATAATTACCATTCAACAACACATAATTGAAAGACTGCATACAGTCAAAATGGAATGCTATAGAGTTTGTTAATGTCTAATTATATATCTATTTTTGATTGAATAATTTCCCACAAAAATAAAAAAAATTTTGATTAAGAAAATTAATGTTTTATTTGAAAAAATTGATAAGGGGTGGATTTATTTATGGGTGATAGTGTAAATAATACCTAATAATATCCATTCTGATAGTATAATGCTACACTAGAAATAATGAAATCCTGGTTTCTTTGGTTTAGAAGATGAATTATTATTTAAAATAAATTTTATTAGAGTGCACTTACTTATAGATGATACTGTACATTGTTTCAGAAAAATTGATATCATTCAATAATTTAATTTGATTAATTCTTATTCAGAAGATCTCAAATTTTAATAGCATGTGAAAAAACAACTCTAATTTCTGTTTAATAATTAAAAAGCTTTTTCTTTTCCAGTAAATACCATTTCTAAACATAGAATTTTAGGTTATTTTTTTCACATGCTGTTAAAATTTTAAATCATTTGAATGAAAATTGGTGAAATTATTAGATTATGAAGTGATTTCAATTTTTCTGAAATGCCCTGTATATAAGATTTTCTGCAACATGCAACAATGACTCCAATGTAGTTGTTACAAACACTAAAGGCAAAAAAAAAACAATCAAGTGAATTTTTATCAAAATTCAAGGAGTTATGCACACTCTTTAATATAGATTTTCTTTCTTTTAAGGTTTAAGATCAAATAAATATTCTGAGATTCTTTTTTTCTACTGTCACAATGTCACTTTTATAGTGAACTGTGAGTAAATTAAAACAAAAAATTAATTATCTAGTGATGAAGGGTTTTTAGTATATGAAATTGGAAAAAAAAGTATATTCATTACTTTTTGTCTTGGATATAACCTGGTAGACTAATCGTATGTCAGAAATAAATAGACAATGTTATAGCTCGGTTTTACTTTATATCTGAAAACTACTGCAAAAGTCCATTTTTCTTGTTATAGTCACTAATCTATGTAAAAAAGCTAATGATTGCTATTTTGTAACACAATGTGATTTTGCTTTCCTTAACCATATATAATAAAAACTCAAAGCATTTTATGGAACAGCTAAAATATTGATTGGATAGCAGAAAATGGCAAGATTTCAGGCAATTTTTTGCTTTTCCTACCTACTTGAAAATGCATTTTAATTTACCAGCATCTGATGTAACAGCTACAGTATGGATGGCCCAAAATATTTGTTCATTGTAATTTTTAACCATATAAAACAATCAACAATAGTGATGTTTTTGACTTTTCAGATTGGCTCATTTCACCCAGAAATATTGTTACTTTGGAATGACTTCAGTCAGTTTATGGAAGCACTCAAAGTCCATTTATTGACTTTAAAAATCATGAATTTGGTCACTATAATAAAATGGTAAGCAAGCTAGATAAGCAGATCATTGCTAGTGAGTTTGTTTCCAAATGAATGTCCCATACTTCAATTCTTGTGCTAAACCAAAATAAGCTAAGGTAAATGACTTTATAACACAATGAATTTAAGGATTGTGATTTAGTTATTTAATTACCAGATTATAATTTATTTTATTGTTTATTTGCAATACTTAATTTATAACAATGAAAATAAGTTTGGAAATTATGCCTTTTTCTTTTCTGCTTTCGTCTCTTCTCTCCAAAATTTCATACAGGTAAAAATTGAATATATTTTCTTTCCCAAAGTTGTTTGGGTTAAACTATATACATACACATCATCATCATATTATTATTAATGATAATGATAATTTTTAAGTAAATATTATGTGTGTGGGCTTCCATAATTTAAAGTAAAATCAAATGAACTCAAACTGGATATGATGTAACAAGAAAATGCATCCAATGAAATGAGCCAATTGGAACAAAATCTAAAAGATTTCATATTTAAAGTCTTTTTTTCTCTTGACAAATTTCTAGTTTGTGTGTGTGTGTGTGTGTGTGTATATATATATATAATCAGCCCTCAGTTTCCCTGTATCAAATATTAAAAAGAAAATTTAGCACAAAATACATTCTAACTTGGCTCCAGGGTTCAAACATCTTTTTATTTAAAGCTATCGTATCATTGCAATAAAGAAATAAGTTTAGTTTCTGTATTACTACTTTCAGTAGTAGTATATCTGATAATCCTGAGCCTTAAAATATTACCTTAAATTACTTATTATATAAACACCACACCTTATTTTGAAATATTGAACTTGTGTTGATTCTGCTAGTGAAAAAACATATCATGTACAAAGTAAACAAGTCAAATTTCTTTCCTTTATAAAAGCTACTGCTATCAATTTTCAGTACCTTATTGATTAAAAACGGTTTGCTCAAAATTTCACTCTTATGATTAAAAGGTTGTATGTACTGTTTTGTTCATTTGTATTTTTTTCCCTAAGCAACAAGTGTAACAAAAAGATATATAATTAAATTTGTTTATTTTGAAAATAAAACTTTATTCAAGTTTTTAAGTCAAAGAAATGAGATGTTCATCCTTAATGAATGCAAAATATTTCAAAATCTACCATCTTTATTTTCAGATTAAAATATACATTTTGAATAGTACCATCATAGAGGAAATACTGGTAACTTGTTATTTATTAAGCTTTACTTAGTAAGAAAAGGTACTTTACAGTATAAGACAAAGTGGCCACCTGTCTAGATAATGAGCAGGCTCATTGTTTCTTAACTTTCACCTGCTGGTTTCTTAGTTTGATTTCTTTGTTTAATGCCTTATCAACCTTTGTGGATTATCTAATGCCAAATTCATCCTTGTTGAACAGTATTAATACTATTTTACCCATAGCTGGGAGTGTTCATATCTTTCTCAATGGTATTAGTTTAAAAGTAAATATAATAGCATGACTTGAATTCAAACTGACTTACTACAATGCCACTGTCCAGCACATTAGCCACAACACTACTGGAACTTCCCCCTGGTCTAGTGGGAACTGGTGATTTTAGTATGACTTGACCATAAGTCATGGGGATTGTTATCATTAGAAAGTCATAAAATTCATCTGAGTATAAAATAAGATTAGAAAAAAATTAACCCTGGTGATTGTGGGGGGGGGTCATTATTTTGAATTCTTAGATTTTACTTTAATATCTTCTTTGATTTAAGAGTTGGTTTTTGCCAACTGTTATATAACAGAAACCAAAATCTCTCCTGATTCACAAATTCACTAACTCAATACACTCTCTCCTGCTCACCAGTAAAACAAATTAAAATGATTGTGAAGAGAATCCAATGGACATATTTGGTTGAAGAAAGCTGACATCAACCAGATGTTGACCCAACAGTAGCTACCGACACAATAAAACTTGCAGTCTCTTAAACTTAAAACATGTCTCTGTGCATATAGGTTCCATGCAGCTTCCGATTGAAAAACTAAATTAACAGACTATTTAAAAAAAAAAAAAAAAAAAAAGCCTTTTTTTTTTTTTTTTTTTTTTAAATTCATTATAAACCTTCCTCCAAAGTATTTCAGAGCCAATTTCAATTCCAAACCCGGCGATAAAACGGTTAACAAAAAATCACAGACTCCTAGTACTTGTGCCAGCTAGCTGTGTTTGTGTACTATGCCGCCTCAGGCTCCACCAGTCAAAATCTAAGACTTCATATTTAAAATCTTTTTTCTCTTGACAAATATCCAGTTGTATGTGTGTGTGTGTGAATATATATATATATATATATATATATATATATAATCTTGTGCCATATTCTGACATGGTGGGATGTCAGATAAATCACAGATGACACCGTTACTGGTACTAGAGAGAATCTTCATGCATTGCATTTCAGACAAGATCAAATACCGCTGACAGCCTACCAACCCACACCATGTTATCACACCACACATAAACAAGTCACCCAGACAAGAACAAACTCACACCCATTCACTTCCTGACACCTCTCTGATGGAAGAAGAAAGTCGGTATCTTTTCCAAATCTACTAACTTCTGTCTATTTAAAATAAACAAAATTAATCCAATCCTCTCATCCATTGTTTTTTACAACCATGCACTTGTCTATAACATAACAGGAAGATTCGAACTGATAGATCAATCTCTTCATCTGTCATGTTACTGTTGTGTTTAGTTTCTTTATCTAACAGCATATCAACCTTCGTGGGTTATTTAATGCTAAAGCTATCCTTGAAGGAAGACACTAGTGGTACCATTTAACCCATAGCTGGGGGGAATTAGGGGCTCCTTAGAACATAGTAAGATATGAATATACAATCTTAAAAACCTTTTGAAATCTTTTTTTTTTATCATTTAACTATTTTTTAAAGTGATTTCCCATCTTCAAAACCGTTGACTTAACTTGCAAACAATGAAGGTCAAATTACCCATATATATAAAAATAAGTGTGTGTGTGTGTGTGTTAAAACTTAAGGTAAAATGGAATTAGCCTGAATATAGTTTGGGCTGTTTGTATGTCTATTATATAATATATATAATAATAATAATGATGGAATGAAATTGAAAATCGAAAATGTGACAAAATACAGACAATCTGTCTGTATTTGTATTTTGTCGCATTTTCGATTTTCAATTTCATTCCATCTTTTTAACTGCCTGACGAATGTTGTTATAAACTTCAAGAAACCTTAGGTTGCAGAACAATATTTTCCATGGATTATATATATATATATAACCGGACATTGGCCTAGCGGTTAGAGTGATTGCCAATGGCCCAGGAGACCTGGGTTCAGTCCCAGGTCGAGTCATACCAAAGACTCAAAAAATGGTACTTGATGCCTCCTTGCTTAACACTCAGCATTATAAGGTGCGGATCAAGGGTAAAGTAGAGCCATCCAGGGAAGGAATAGCGCCCTCCCCTACATCTTGGTGTAGTAGCTATCGAAAAGGGAGCCTTCGGGTTACCCTCGACTATGGTCGCCAACTTTACTTTTTTACTTTATATATATTGTTGTTGTTGTTATTATTATTATTATTATTATTATAGCAGCTCTATCATAGATATTAAGCACTCTCCATATTATATTGCACTTGGTTCGACACATAACCACATAGTGATTTACTGACGCCCAACACTCTCATAATATATATAATTTAAAGAGTTGTTTGTATTGTATTTTGTTTGTTTTTATTGTCACCGAACTTTGGTATTAAATTACCCACGATGGTTGATACATCGTTAAACAAAGAAACCAGACTTTATTTTCCTCCCTCAATGGGTTAAATAGTACCACTACTGTTTTTCGACAAGGATGGCTTTGGCATTAAATTACCCGTAAAGGCTGATATACCATTAAATAAAGAGACCAAACTTTATCATCATAACTATAGGTTAAATAGTACCACTACTGTTCTTCAACGAAGATAACTTTGGCATTAAATAACCTACGAAGGTTGATATGCCACTAAACAAAGAAACCAGTTTAATTTATTGCGCAGGCCTTTGGTTGCGTACAGTCACCCATCTAAGTAGTGAGCAGGCTCGACACTAGTTAACTGCAGTGATATAGCAAAACTAGTGCTTTCATAGTGATTTAATAGTCACCCCCCCCCAAAAAAAAATGTTGACTCTTTCGAAAACAATTTGTTCCGCAACGTGACTGCTGATACAAAAAAGTATCAAAGCTTATTTAGTCTAAAAATATTTACTCTCTCATCCAAACAGGTAATATGTGTGCGTGGGAGAGAGAGAGAGAGACAGAGAGACAGAGAGAGCATAAGCGTATGCTTTGTCGAAAGTTTAGTGAAATTTGTATAACCTAATTAGTACTGCTGCTAGACACCCGTAAAATATTATGAACAATTTAGATTGTCTTAAAATTGTAACTTTTAAAAAATACAATGAAGGGACCTAAATTTAATAATTGTTATTTTTCCTTTACTTTTTCTTTATTTCTTTATTTGTTAGTTTACAGGAATCTTATCTTTTAAAAAAAGTGACTGTGTGTACATTTGACCCGATTGTGGGAAAAATTTGCCTCACTTGCCCAGTCATAATACGAACCATCCCATTCCAAAACCAATCCTATCTTTGAACTAATTTCCAAGCTTTTTATATGGGTGTATTCCTCTGAAAAAGAAGAAAATGTGTGTGAAACCGGAAGTAGACTTCAAAGATACGCACATACGTCACTCTTTCTTAAACGATTAATTAATCTTCCTTTACAAATCATACATGAACAATGACATTCACAAACTCTTTGTTCAACCGACAAAAGCTTTTAATTCAACCTTTCTCTCTGTGATGGACTTGCCTATAAGCTGTAGCTTAGGGATATACAACCATGGGACCTCATATTTATAAATATATGTTTTCATCTTATTCTTAAGACTAATTCGTCAAAACCTGCGTAAATTGTTTCGTTTCTTTGTTTAGTGACATATCAACCTTCATGGGTTATTTAATGCCAAAGCCATCCTTGTAAAAGGACAGTAGTGGTACTATTTAATCCATAGCTTGAAGGATTATGTGTTCATACTTTTCCTAAGTGTACGAGAGTGAACGTAATTGCACAACTGGTATTTGAACTTACAACAATCTTGCAGTCCAGCATATTAGGCATTACACCACGGGGACTGTCTCTGTGTGTCTCTCATATATATATATATATATATATATATATATATATATATATATATATATATATATATATATATATATATATATGGTTGCAGTATATATTCCATGAATTAAAGATATATATCTAATATATATTTATTTATTTATTATTATTATATAATAGGTCTATCCTAGATATTGAGCGTTCT